>JAGFPH010002582.1:84047-106860 GCA_018207615.1 Philaenus spumarius | reverse complement strand
CACATGTTAGGCCAGGTTCACAAAACAATAGTAGTAAAATCTCAATGTCAAAGTTCATGACATGTTTATTCACTCGCTTATTCTTAAGTTATCAAGGGACTGAAACCCGAAGGGATAAACCTGGCACAGTTGCTATTATTTTATAAATAGGAAGTATGTTTTGCGCGCTTGTTAGGCCAGGTTCAAAAAACAGTAGTAGTAAAATCTCTATTGGGAAAGAGCATGACGTGTTTATACACAGGCTTATTATTGAGTTATCAAGGGACTGAAATCTGAAGGGAAAAACTTGTCACAGTTGCTAATATTTTATAAAGATTAAGTTTTGTGGACTCATGTTAGTCCAGGTTCCCAAAATTTACTGCCATTGATGTTAATTTTTATAATTTTGTATTCTGACTATCTTGATCAAATTTAAAGTTAAGAGTTTTTTACTTTTGTAGCAAGTCTTGAAAAAATGACAAAAATTGTTTAGAGCATTCTGTTATGTGGCTGTGCGTATGTTAAATTTCCGCTTTAGTTTCTTGATATCAATTTCTTAATTTGGGTTTTCCATTTACTAATGAAAATGTTAAGTTGTAGTTTTTTGTAGCCAATTTTAAGCGGTTGGATACATGACCAAAATTTTACATTCCAAATAAGTTACCTTTTATGTATGGTCACTTGCTTTTTCACAACATTCTAAATAAAACAAACTTTGGATCTTATTATAAAATCGTTTAGAGAACTTTGTGTTTTTGACTTTTCGTTAAGCCAGTAGTGCTAGCTAACACGATGACTGAAACAACAAATGAAAAACCAACGTCTATAACAGGATTGGAACTCCGAACTTTAGCGTATGTCGTCGCCACTTTGCAAACTGAGCGTTCGATAATTGATAATAGTCTACAAACAATTATTTCATAACCAATTTTCTTAGTTTAGAGAATACATGTTGAAAAGGTAAAAAGTAAATCGAAATTATGTTCAAAACAATATATTTTGGAAGTCTTTTTAAATAACCACTATGTTTGGATCTGAAATTTCTTTCACTTGAAATGCATTACTCTGGGTTTAGAAATACATTTTCGTAGAGTTCTGGGTTCAAAATAGAAAGGTTTCAGATAAAATCAAGTATTTAACATAATTACTTTGTCAGTTTTGTAGGCCTACATACTTCTTGGGTTGTATAACACACAATATATCTTGGACATGGGAATTTAACGAGATTATATTTATTAGTCATAAAACAGATTTCTAGGCCCAAAAAAGTTACTTGTTAAAAAATAAAAATGAACTCTCAACTAATCAATTTACTAGGCACAAATTATAAAAGAAAATACAATATTTTACCTTTAGCCAAAAACACTACGATCTCTAAGTGTAATTAATATCAAAACCTTACTTATTATATTATACTACATTATCTCCAAGTAGGTTATATTCGCAATTCATATTTATAAGTTTTAAAAAAGAATTCCACTATAACATCCGGTATCAATAAGTACTGTACCAATTAAATCTGGGTCAGTTTATAGAGTGTAATTCCATCTACGAACAGGGAAATATAGTTAATTTTGCCAGTTTAAATATTATTTTAGCTTATAAAGAGCATCGTCTTTATTTAAATTGAGGCAATAAATATTTTTTTGTCAATGTACTGATCATACACACAATATAAATTGCAGTGTTAATTTTCTTCTTCTTGCAAACACCATTTGAACGTTTCTTGAAAATAAATCCACGGTTTCATAACGGCATGAAATAATATTATATCAAGTTTTATGGAAATGAGCACCACTCTTAATTAAAATTGTGTGTTTTGGCGATATTAAATTAAAATTAACCCCAAACTGTAATTACTGCTGCGATGCCATCTGGTGTTGTTTGAAACAAGGCGGATGATAATGACTTGTTTCAAGGCATACATTTTCCTAAATTAATACTTCACATATTTTAAAACACCATTAACTTAAGCCGTTGATTTTATTATTGATGATTTAAACTGGAAGCATGCCATCTTTGATTTAATTACGCATTTCCTAAAACTGATTTAATTAAAAAGACATAATTTAAAATATGACATTGTTGTTTACCTGGTAAGAGTTATTTTACAACCACCCTGTATAGTATTTCAGTGTAGATCCAACACAAGCTTAAACAGTTTGTCTAACAAAAACAAATGTTGTTATTATTGTTTAACTTTCACTCTTATTTATATTTAATAAATTTACAATATAATATTTTGTATGTGGAGGTGAATTTTAAACTGTGGTGTGTAGTTAAAAATAGTATGCGGCCTAGTCCTCATTAGTTTATTTTGGCTAGAGAAGAAACTTCAGATCAGGTTATCGTAGCCTGGATACCTATATAATGAAAACTAAATTATATGTTAAATCTAAAGTATAAAATGAAATCTATAAACCGTCTAACATGTATCCTTATACGGAAGACTACAAATATAGTATGTAGCTCATTGCTATGTTAAGTTAGTTATCATTTGCTGGTTGTTGCTCAAGTGTCGTTGTCATCGAATTAGTCTCTAACTTTACTGATTACTATAAATTTTTCACGACCTGAGATTGAAACACAATCGAAGGCATTATTACTCGCTAGTGGATAAACAAAAAAGTGCTTTTAAATATACTATAAAAAGCGACTATAAAATTACCTAAGATACTATCATGTGCACAGAAAGCAGGAAAATAGCACATTTCTCTTTATCGAGCCTCTGTTGTATAAATCAATGAAGCTTGAAACTAAGCCATCTGTGTCAACGTGTGTAAATAAAAGGGAGAGGTGTGAAATTGTCTCGAAATATGAGGAGGTGTGTCACATTGGAAATCACTAGGCGTAAAATACAAATTACTCTAAATCTTTTGTGACATCGCTGTCGACCAATTTGCTTCTTATTCTGTGTACCCTGTCTTTATTGAAAGACAGATCATGTATACACCTTCCATATTTATTAAGACATATTACCTAAACTCGTTTACTGGTGGGATTTATAACCTTACATTAATAACTTACATTAATAACATGGCAAATTATTTGAAATCTTTAATAATTCACTTTCTTTTTAAAAAATCAATGCTACTTTCAACATTGGCATAATACTATTAATAATTTACTTATTAGAATTGATAAATGAAGTAAAGAAGTAATTATTCTAGCAAAGTTATGAAAAATACATATGTTAAAGGGAGTGTGTATATATTCAAAATGTTTTTAAATAACGCTTGGACTATTCCGTAGTTTTTATTGGCATCATCTTACACCTGGCAAATGATTTAAATTCAAAAACCAGTTTAAATACCCTAATAGTTTTTCCTTTGAGTTAGTTCAAACAAGATGAGAGTGGTATTTAGTTACCCTTTTTTTTTCGACACTTTACACATACAAGTAGTGTTCAGGGACCAGAAGGCTAATAACGATCTTGAATAAAACTTGCCACCTTCTCTTCCCCACATAATATGTTGTTTTTATAGGATTTCTTCTTTTTCTCAGTTATAGTGAATTGATTTATTAGAATGTAATACATGTTGAAATGTATATTACTATTCTTTCCCCTGGTCTTGTGGTTTAATAGTTTTTCTCTTATCAGTAAACTTTCTCTTTTTAAGTAATTTATTTAATAAATTATCGGAAAAGTACTACGGCAATAATTAGGCCTAATTATTCAACGTCCAAATAAGGAAATGTCTACGAAATATTGCCACAGATCTAACTGGTAGATCACATAAGTTTAGAATAAAGAGGGAAGATGCGATTTGACGCAGTGATTAGTATGATTTTGACGTCTGCTACATCCAGAATATTAAATGCAGTCCATGGCCTTGCATAGTTACTGGCGTTCGGCTCAGCTTACGTCATTATCTCTCTGACATCCGAAATTGTAGGTTAAAAGTTAAAGCTATACAATGTGGTGTTTGTTTTATTTCATACGGTAGGAATGATTAAATTGTTTTTAAGGCAAACAATTTATTTATTTAAAAGTTGTAAAAATAACGGTAAAAGAGTTTCATCTTTTGCCTCATTAGGGGAGTTATTATAGCACAAATCATGCATTATTTGGAAAAAAGATTGTATAGCTTGTATTTGATCAAACTCTTATGGTTTAGCTTATAAATGGCCTCAGATAAAAAGTTCTCCAAAAGATATTGGTTGGAAATTGTGGTTGGTTGATATTTATTTAACCAACAAATTTGTTTTAAACAAATTAAAAAATCTTAGCAAATTATTATATTTCTTTACTAAAATTTATATACGTAAGTAGGTTTTTGAGGTTGCTGAATCCGAATTTGAAGTCAAAAATTTAAAATTCAAAATGGTTAATCCAATATGGCTGCCATTTGTTCAACATGTTTTTGAAAAATGTAGTAAAAAAAGCAGAAAAATGGACAAAGACAGATTTTTATCTTTAAATTATTAAAACATTAGTGGAAAAATCATAAACAATCATTTTTATATGAGAAATTCAAAATGGCTAATTCAATATAGCTGCCATTATTATAAAAAACATCTTTTATTTATAACAATTTAACATAGAAAATTGCTAAAATAATGCGAAAGAAGTAATTAACATAGAAACTGAATTTTTCGTCGAGATAGAAAATGTTAACCAGTAAAAAAATGTTAAACTTTTTTTAATAGTAAAACTTTCTTTTTGGCAAAAAATTCCTTGTTTTTTATTGAAAATCGTTATCGGTTGTTTATTAAGCATATAATGAACCTTCAAGAGTATAAATTAATGTTAAAAAATTTAATTACCTTATTATCCTCATTTTTTATAAACTATGCAATTTTAAAACAAACTTTAAACTTATAAATACTCAATAACTGTATAAGAATACAAAGTCACGAAATACAGAAAACACCAATAAATATCTCAATTTTAAAATGTCAATAAATAGAAATTTAATATCAAAATAACTCTTGGCACTGTGCTTAGACAAGCATCAAGAGCCTAAAAGTGGAATACTTATTACTTATACGTACTTTTTAATCAAAATCTTAACATCAAACTTTAATAAATTATTTATAGTATACAGTCACAAAATGCACAGAATAATAATAAATAACGAATTAATAAACAGTGAAATTATATAAATTGAATATCAAAATATCTCTGGGTACTGTGCTAAGGCAAGCATCACGATCACAACTGTGGAATATGGCCGTTAAAAATACTACACTGGTTCCTTTCAAATTTTCACATGCGTTAGTTGTAAGCAGTTATACACAGTGCACACACATAAGTAAAAATATCATAATAATAATATACCTCTTTAGAATCACTGCATTTGTTATTCTTATTTCCGCTAAGATGCTTGAAACATTTGTCTTCTTGTTTATCCGCCTTTCTTAGCTTTGTGCGAAAGAAAGACAAAGCTAAGAAAGGCGGATAAACAAGAAGACAAATACCTCTTTAGATTTTGGAGCAACAGGCAGATGTTTATTACCCTTCTATCCGCCGTTTCAAGCTAGAGCTACGCAGACGCTCTTTAATAATTGTCTATCTCTCGCTTTCTCTCTATATATAGTTCAATAAAATGTTTCAGTTTCCTTCTTACTACATCAAATATTAAAACTGTGTATGTTATTTTTTACTACTTACTTTGGAATATTTATTACTATAAATGTAATCTTAATGCCATTGATTCTTCGAAATTTCGAAATTATGTACAAAAAAATATTATTCTTTTACAAAAACTTATATATATATGTACTAACTTTTTTTCATTCAATTTACTTTATTTCAAATATTTTTTGCATTTTATTTTATTTGTGAAGCAAAAGGTGTTTATACAGTTTTTACGAGTATAATATTGATTTCATCCTAAAGTACACATTTCAAACTTTAAAAAAGAAGCCACTAAAAATTGTATATCGTACTTTAAACTCATTTTATAGCTTATTGAAGTTAAGTATAAAATGCAAAAAAACATTTTTATGAAAATTTCACATTTTTGAGGTTGTGTAAAATCAAACTAAACTTTTAAGATTTTTTATAAATAGGGCGTCATTTTGTACATTAGCTAGACGGTGAAAATTTCAAATATTTATCAGCAAAATTACGGTAATGAGAGCCTTTTTACTAATTTTACTAAAAATATAAAAAAATTGGAGTCCCTCTTCATATACATACTGTATTTATTTACAGACTTTTTTACTTGAAAATATGAATTTACAATAACTAAAGTATTGTCCTTTCATTTACAGTTAATCTCATTCAAATTTATCAATTAGTTAAAAAGTTAAAACAAAATTAGTGCGCAGTGCGCGCGGCCGGGATGCTGCTCGCGTAGTAGACGTTTCACTCCTAACGGTATATTTCGAGTTATAAACAAATAATTCTGCAACTTACAGTTTTTATTTTAGAAAAAAAGTTTATATATTCTTTTTTATGAGAAATTTTCTGTACTTTACAAAAATGAAGTCAGTTTTTGTCCAAAATAAATATTTTCAATAATATTTGCAAAAATACTGTAATTTTGCAACTTAATTTGTTTATCAAAACATTTCCAACCACTTTTAGTGGAGAACTTTGTAATATGTTGTTTGTAATAAGATTCTAAAGAGGTTTATAAAAAGTTCTCCTCGTAGGAACTTTTTTCCAAGTAAAAATCTACATTCAATACCCTACATATATAATATATCATGGTTGAGTAAACGTTTTGAACATCACTAGAAACGTTCTATTATTCGCTGCCAGATAGCGACAGTTTAGCACTGCACAATTAGATCTACACTTTTCCGTTCATACCTATTTTGGAGGGTAATCGACTTTACCAAGTCACTACTTCACATTTATTCCAATTATTTGCGACTGGTGCTTATATTCTAAATGGTGGGAATAACGCAAAATCTATATTGTATTAAGTACCAATCTGCAGTTACCTCTATTTGACGTCATATGTTTTGTTAAACTATAAAACTCATAGAGTGACCAACGTAAAGCAAGCATTAATAATGAATGTCGAGGTTCATTTTTAACTTTAACTGCTGACATTTTTTGACGACCTCTACGGAGTGATATACTGATGATGGAGTTTCGACTCCGAAACGCGTCTTTGTAACAAGACAACGCATAGTCACATGACGGAACCATAAAGGTAATAAAATTTATTACTCAATATATTATTGAAATTTTTAACTTAGACAATAATTATAAATGTATTTACAATCATTTGACTGATTCGTGATGTTAAACAATTAACGTGTTCTTGAAGTATGAAAGTTATTAAAATTAGGCTTACTGTTTTTCACGTAAATTTCACCGCATCTACTTCTCGTTCTTAGTAACAATTTAATTATTAGTAATATAATACGTTGTTTTTATATCTGTTCGACATATAATTACGAAATTCTCATTTTATCTTTTACATTCTAAGAAGGATTTTGGTTGAGTCTTGGTTCAAAAATAAGGAACAGCCTTAAATATGGTTAAACTAGAGAGATTGCAAATCATTACTTGTTAAATCAAATATGGCCGCAATTTTCGACAGAGTTAAGATAAAGACCACTAATTTGTGCCATTCTTCTTCATTTATAAAGCCCAATAAAATAAAGTTTCTCTTGATGAGGGTTTGTTTTTAAGATTTTTGAATTACCCCCATTTTTAGGTAAAGGGTGAAATGGTCGGTTACACCAAAATTCATCTCCTTTTGTCATATAAAGATATTCCGAAGCTGATTTATTTATTTCTACTTGTTCAAAAGTTAAGAGGGGGGGGGCGTTTTGGACACTCTGTATAATATAATGTACACAACGACGAAGAAGTTAATTTTAAAATATAAATCAAAATACGTTATGCAGACTCGTAGTAAAGTTAATGAAGGCAAGACATGGAAATAACATTCAAAAGTAGGTTTATAGGCAGGCCATGAAATAATAACTTCCTTAAACCCCGCATACATTACCCTATTTTACGACTTTAGTCTCCACATTAATTCTGCGTATTCGTCCTTTCTACATCTACCCTTCAAGCTTGGGATAATAAATGCATCACAGTTCCACATTACACCTTCTTATTTATTAATTAACATGCAAGCAAAGTAAAACAAAAGCCACTACAGGTTTTTAGAAATATTGAAATCAAAGAAACATTCTTGGCGCATATGTTACTCTGGTCGCCCTGTTTGCTGTAGTTGAAACTTCCAATAAAGTTGCGCAAATTAGAACCTCTTTGTTGGCTTTCGGTTTACGCTGACCTAATGAATACTTTTCCATTATTTTATTTATATTTCTGAGTAATATTCTGTATAATAAGTATTTAGTTATTAAATTGTAATATTTTATTATATTACTAAACATTTAGTGAAAATACTTTTTGCTATTGCAAACATTTTCTTTCATAAATGACTTAAAGCTTAATCTTATTACTCTTTAGTTAAATAAAACATGCGCATAAATTACAATTAATAATTCGACCGCCCAGCTGAACCGCTGACGTGAGTTGAACGAATTTCCAAAATTAAGTTTACATTTTTTAGTGTTCCAACCAACCATTTGGGAAATTTATTTACTCATGAAGGTGCTAAATAGCGGAAAGTGTGTACTGAATAAAATATATTAGTAAAATTTGTTTTCCACCTAAACATCCAGCTTCGACTCACGCACTCCTTCATTACACTCGCAGAGGAAAAACTCGCAAAGTGAGTTTGCCCTTCAGCCTTTTGGCCTCGGGTTATGGACTGCTTCGCTTTGCTCACAGATTACAAACTCGGCTGTTGAACCTCGGATTAGAAGATGCCCCCAAGGTAAAATCCCCCACGTGGATTTGAATCGCGTACTTTTATGGTATTTTACGTTTTGATCGATTTTGGGGGGCCAAGCGATCTATAAGGTCGTGTAAAGAAACTAAATGTGCAGATTAATATCTTACATTTTTCTTTAGATAAAACTATAAAAAAGTGTTATTCTAGTTCGAAAAACCTTTTACTTCAGGTCAAAAACCGTGCTTCCAGTTGTTGGCTTTTGTTGGCTAACGAACTCGTCCTAGCGACGTATACAACCAACGTGTGTACCAAATTTGGACCAAATCGGAATTAAAATGCGGCCGTTAGAGTGAGAACACATATGTACATATATATTTATATACATATCGTTTTTAATTACCCCCCAAAACGAGTTCTGTGGACCACGATCGGTGCTCATTTACTACTCCCGACCTTAGGTCTTACCATAAGGGTCACTGCAACAGCTTATCTGTCCCATGGAAATTCGCTAATAAACTAGGGAACAAAAATGCCAACATGGGCAAGCCCAAGACTGGGCACCAGTCGCTCGATGTGCACTCAAAGAGAGAATTGAAAGAAGCAACAATCAAACGGATTGTACTAAACATTATTTCGAGGTGAGTCAGTATATGATAAAACAATCACAATATAACTACTATGTATTCTACTTTCTGTAAACTAGATAACTTTGCCAAACTAAGAAACATAAAAATGTATCTTTTAATTCAAGTAAACATCGGACACAGACAAAGAGGTAACAATACTGTAAGTAGATTCAATGACTTCCTCGACTGCATCTCTTTCACATTAATTTGCATATTAAATTTAATCAATTTTATATATTATAGAATTTATTATTTTATAATATAGTATTAATTATTACATTGTTTCTTAGTACATATAAATACGTATATTTATGGTATACTTAGAAATATTCATTAAATTTTTATACTTTCAAATATGTATGTATTATTATTTCTTTTGGGACTTAATTTATTAGTGATATTTTGTAAATGTAAGCATATTGTGATTTGCTCTTCTACTTATCCAAAAATAATAAAATGGTAATATAAATACTGTTACTAGTTATATCTGTTGAATTATGAAGTTGAAACTCTAAAATGTGAGACGAAGTAATTTTATAGCATAAGAATTATTACTGTGCCAAGTCATTAGAGACGGCTTTGTTTGTAATAGATTTATAAAACTATTGTTTTTATAAATTTATAATCAAGAGTTATTTCCAGATGACATATTAGGCGTCATAAATAGGTAAATTTGTTATTTATTTACTAACACGTTCTAGGTTTTCGTTATTGTTCACAAATGAACATGCTGTTATGATATTATTTCAGATCTATTTTTACGAGTTAAAATTTTTGCACATTTTACTCCGTAGAAATATACATGTATTTCGATATTAAAGTGGTATTAGCATGTGTGAAATTATTTTGTAAATAGGTTCACCACGTAACTTACAACTCATTTACTAAACCAACTTTAATAGTTGTCTTTATTAAGGCTCTTCTTTACCTTAAAGAAAACTCCCGAGTGTACAGTATGATTTCAATACGAAAGGTCTGACTGAAGCCGCAAATCGTTGAAACATGCATTCGTAATAACGTGTTTCGGATTCTATTTATAAAATAATTATCTGGAAAACTACTTTAAGTTATAAATTTTTTACGTGTTAGCTTAAAATATGGAAATTATTGCTTAAAACAAAAGTTTTAAAATGTTATAATATTTCAGTTTAAAATATTACAAAATACGTTAAAAGTAATAGATTTTTACTGAGTTAAACTGTTGATTAAAATGAGTTGATAAAAAAAACACATTTGAGAAATAATATACAGGGTGATTTGTAGTCAGTGTGAAAAATTTCAAGGCGTTATTATGCATGCAAATTGCAACAAAACTACCCAATTTGGACAGTTCTATCTCACACCCCCTTCTAGAAACAGTCATTTTTTGATTTTTTCAAATTTCTTGACATTGCCCATGAAAATCTAATTTTTCTCAACTTTTACCAAACTTATTGCCACTTTTTATGACGTTTTTGGAAAGTACATACAATTTTCTATCAGAATAAGTATAGGTTGTCAAAGGCCAGCTATCCTATTATTATTGGTACTGGTATTTCACCATAAACAGGTCAATAATTATGTTTAACGCCTATTGCCGCCCCTTAGGCGAATAGGAAAGGTCACTTCTAGTATAACATTTTAAAGCTTAAGATGTGGGGAATTTTTTGTGATATTTGACAGTTTGTAGTCTGACGCATAAGAAAAATTTCTTAAGTAAATTGTAATGCCCTTTTTCTTAATTTTATAAAATATTTTTTTCAAGTAGATTTTACAAGGCTTTAAGAGGGCAAACTATACCTATTCTGATAGAAAATTTTATGTCCTTTCAAAAAACGTCATAAAAAGTGGCAATAAGGTTGGTAAAAGTGGAGAAAAATTAGATTTTCATGGGCAATGTCAAGAAATTTGAAAAAATCGAAAAATTACTGTTTCTAGAAGGGGGTGTGAGATAGAACTGTCCGAATTGGGTAGTTTTGTTGCAATTTGTATGCATAATAACGCCTTGAAATTTTTCACACTGACTACCAATCACCCTGTATATTGAACTTATAAGCTTTAAAATAATGTTTGAATCATTCATTTTGCTGAAGAATTCAAATAGATATGGTGTTGCCAATAAAAAAACCTTTTGACAAATAATCTTATATATGTGTACAAATTGGGATTCACAGTCACCCGGGTTACCACCTGTGGAAGGGTAACAAATAACAATGAACGTACTTTTTTAATGTTAGGTTTTGAAAATATTGTATTGTTTATAGGGCCGATCCCTATGTCACCTTGGTTACGATCTTTCAAGGTTTGTGAAGCAAGATGAAACCTCAGAAAAAAACGTGTAGGCCTACTTTTTACACAATTCAAATCATAAAGTAATGACAATTGTGGTTAATTTTAATTATTAATGATGTTGGGATTAAAACTAACCTACAGTAGATTTCGATCTTAGTTGTTTCATTCCTCTATACAAATAAATAAATATTGAGCTTGACTTGTCAGAAGATATACTTGATAGAATAAACTTGAACACTAAATCTCACAACTAATTCGTTTATAAACTCAAACGCGTTTCAACGACAAAGTCGCCATCTTCAATGATGCACGAGTTACAATAGTCAAACTATAAATATAGTTATGAAGACTTTGTCGTTGAAAAGCGTTTGAGTTAATAAACGTAGGCTATTAGTTGTGAGATTCAGTTTTCAAAGTTTATTCTATAACCGTGACTATACAGTTGCATTAAAGATAACAATTTTCCGCAATTGTAAACAACATGACTTATTCTGCCAAAGTGGGATTAAATATTTGATCAATCACAGTTCTGTTAAAAGTTAAATACTGCGTTTAAAAATATAAATTATTGTAATGTATTTAAACCTGTATTGTAAAGTAGACAGAACCTTTACACATGTGAATAACTGGCAATATCATCAGGAGAAGTGGAGATGTGTACATATGCGGTTATTGTGTTTAATTTGCATACATAATATGTCAGGAAATTAATTAAAATCTACTTCTTAAATAATTATGTCCTGTCACTCAATCCTGGAATCAATCTGGACTTATTGAAGTATACATGGCTCATTAAAAATAAATGTACAGCTATCCGTATGTGTTAGCGATTTCAGAAGAAATTTAAAAGCATGTATAAACCAGCTACCCAACATGTTGCTGACAGCAAATACTACAAGTCAAGTGTTTGAGAGTAAAACTAAAATACAAAAAAAGAAAACTTTTGTTCGCATTTCACTCTCACCTGCCATTTCTGCATTATTCACAAAGATAAACAATTTTGAGGTATTATCGTAGATAAAGTTATCATAGTTAAAATTATTACACAGCACGAACCTAAAGTAATAACTCATTGTCACTTTTATTGCTTGTGGAGAAATAGCGTTAGAGTAGACAGAATAGTTACGGTTGTTGTTGCCATGGCAACCCATCCTAACGGTCCGATGTGCTTACAGACTGTAAAACTAGCTTGGCGTACCACTTGGTCATCACAGTGCTTCTTAAACATTTATTTACGGCCTCTTAACACAATTCAACCAATATCCCGTTGAATTTCTTTAGAGCGAAACATAAACTAAAACAACACAGAAATACAGTTTTAATCTAAATATTACTACAGCAAACATTTAGTTAACAAGACATTCATAAACATAAATGTATTTATAAACAAAATTTTGTTCAATATTTGGGTGTGATAAAACATACTATTAGCTGGATTTGTAGATTTGAATCATGTTGATGACAGAAAATAAAGTCATGACATTTTTTAACACTTACTTGTGTAAAAAAAAAACTCGTAGTGATTGTATTAGCAATTTATACTACTAATAAAAGATGGTTATATTATAGGTAGAACTGCTAACCATAAAATATAGTTTAAGTATTAAATTGATTTATTCAATTTGAATATTAACCATAGACTAATTAATACTAACCCATATTTTAACCAGTCTTATTGATTGTTCCTCAAATCAAACTAATTGTGAATTAAATGGATTTTAGTTTAAATGAATTTTCAAAATAATCACATAGACAAGATTTAATCTATAATTGTTTAAAACTATTGTCGTTGATTAATCTTAATCAGATGTTTTCCTGTTATTTCATAAACACAAAGTAAAATGAAAACAAAAATAACTCTTCAAAAATGTAGAAAAGTGAAATTAAGATACGTTATTTTAAAACAATTAAAATTTTGTTTAAATTAATTGATAAACATTTACTGTATTATCTTGATTCTTAGTTATAAAATTATGTTAAAGCCTTCAATGACATTTTGTAAACAAAGTACCTTCTAACATTATAATAATTATAAAGAGGTAAAATTTGTTTGTTTGTATGTAGGAGGTAATCTCCGGAACTACTGAAACGATTGAAAAAATATTAAAAAGCTACACTATCCCTGAGTAACATATGCTATAATTATTCATTTAAATAAAAACCTTTTTTATTTCAATATTTGTAAATTTAGTCGGAAAAATCTTAGGTTAGGCCTAGGTCGATGAACCAACACATGTATTTACATTTATTACCATGGAAACAATTGAATAAAATAACAGATAAAACATCTGTTTGCTCCAATATTTCCATTAACAGCTGATTTCAAACTTTGAATCAATTATTTGAATTTCTAACGTTTAGGTTAGGTTTTTATTAAAGTGTAGACCTGAGCCTTGCTGGTTCTTTTAACCTTTATTATAACTGCTGTTATAAAATTTACGAAATAATTTGATTTGAACATTTAACAGTATTTATCTCCTTCTCTTTGAGGTTATTATTAATCATACACTATTATAAAATGTATAAAGAAAACATATCGTAATTATGTGTATAGAAGGTTCCAACAGGGAGCACGCAGGGGTTTCCCCTAGTATTGTATATTTTGAAAATTATCATAGAAATAAAACATATGGTAATATGCTGTATTGGAAAGGAAAACAAAACAAATAATATTAAAGATATAACTTATAAAATATAATGTTGATTAATTTAAACATAAAACCATAAAAACACGTATAAAATTTAAATGTTCATTGTGAAAAGCAATGAAGAAAGATTATGTGTTAAATACTTTCTGTAAAGTAAGCATATATATGCGGAGATGGACTTCTGAATATGTATTATTACAAAAAGAAAATATATTATATCTGTTGAAGGAATATCAAGTTGAACAAACAACTAACAGTTTTGTTGGATTTATTAAAACAACCAAACAATTGAACCTCGCTACGAATATCTAGAGTTATCGGTTTATTATTAAGACAATGCAAGAATATATATATCAAATTGTTCAGATTTATTTAAAACTCCATATTAGACCAACTTTGAAAATCAAAGACAAAATAATTAACAACTATTATGACATTGTATTCCACTTATTTTGTAATGTACTACGAGTCACAGAAAGCTTAATTTATGCAATTTAATGCAAACTTAAATTATATATTTTTGATGCATTTATTCTAACATATTCTTCGTCATTAAACGTTACACTTTATAACCTATTTCTGTGCAAAAGGGGAAAGATAAAAATAAATTCAAGCTTTAAAATTTTATAATTTTTCAACAACAAAATAATGAAATTTTAAATGTTGAATTGAAACATTCAATGACACAAAATATTCTAATTTACCCTAATAATACAAATAACCATGTTTAAAATGTCAAAGAGAACTACTTTCTATAAGTAGTATACAGACTGTTATGAATTTAATAATATTGGCAATGTAATGATGAGAAATGATGAAAAATATTGTATTTTGTGGTTGCTATCATACACTACCAAAAGAAGAAAGTTCGGTAGTTCCCATTAATAGAACTTTTAACATCAAAGGAACGGAAAATTAAAACACTCAATTTCTTGAATATACTTTCAAACAGTTTAGAAAACATTTAATAGTCTGTTTAATACTCTCAGCGCATTCTTAATTAAAGTTAAACCTCCTTTGTATTATGTGTCTAGTTTTTGACTGCCTATTGATCTTTTTTACATCTTGGAAACTATAATAGGTTTATAAACACATATTATAGTAATGGAAAACATAATAGTCCCTATGCTTACTCAAGTAAAACATAATATTTTCGGCGTATGGAGCTATAGCATATTTATAGCTTCACAATAGCAAAAGTTTCATTGCCAAGTTTTAAAACGTTTTATATTGTTTCTTTATTCACACTATATTTCTTCTTAAATATCCTAATATTCTGCTGTGATGTATAACTAATTCAGCTATTGTAACTTAATTGATAGGAATCAGAAGATTTAAAAAATGTTCTATCGATTAATGTAACTCAGGAAAACCTAAATCGGAGAAATGCTAAAACAGAGGGCCTCAGAAAACATTTGTGTTATTACAAAGACTTTGGAAGCAACTGAAGTGTAAACATTTTTATTATTTTGCTAAACAATATTAGAGATACAAAATATTTTGTAACCGCGGAACCACACAAAATATATTTGGCCCCTTGGACTACGATGTTAACATTAAAATAATATTTACACAGCAGTACAATATTTTAACTGCAGTTATCGCTGAGTACATTTAATATTGGATTACTGTATTAACTCACTGTAATAAAGCACTTTTAATTTTATAGTATTACTCTATGACTTTTAAACGGTCAACTATTGAATTATTTTCTACTATTAAAAATATGTCAAGTGTACATTATTTAATTATAGATACTTTATTCCAAGTTCAGTTACTTTCATGTGATTCTGAAGATCGTATAATGAGGAGATTCCATAGATATATAAACAAAGGCATGTTTTCATATGGGGGGAAATAGGAAGATACAATTGAGTTGAAAATGGAAGACTACAACATTAATCTATAATAACTTTTTTAAACAATCTGTAATAATCAACAGTTACTGTAGATTTATAATGATTACCACCTTTTACTTTCGCAGAGTCAGTTGTAAATATTGAGACTAAAATGTAGAATAGTGGTAATGTCGATTGCACTTCTTAAGTGGTATGAAAGGTGAAATATTACGATTGTCAAGATATCATTGAATCGGTGATATCAGATTGTCAGTGAGCCATATACGTTTTTAAAAATGAATGTCTTTATTCAACCTGAATATACGACGAAAATATGTAATTTGTACAACACAATAATACAAAATTTAACTAACTTTATCTGTCATTTTTAATTAAACAAGATTAAATTATTCCAACCGTACGAAATAAAACTCTTGCCATTTCATCCTCAAACTCCTACCTATGTTCTAAAATTCAATACTCAACCATTTAAACTTCTTGTACTTTATATATAGTAAAATTCGTAGATATTTTCTTACCTAGCTTTTTATCAAAAAGTAAAGTTTTTTATCTAGTTTTCACTAACATAGAAATTATCTAAGAATAGCGAGTTTTCTAAGTGAGAAAAGAGATTATAATGCAAGACCAAGAAAGACTTATAATATATATTTCTGCACATTTATAGTTCAATTCACTGCAGTTGAAAAAAGAAGGTTATAAAAACCACATGTGAGAAGTCCCATTCAAGATATTGAGTTCTGTGTCTCGGTTAATATTGGTCTCTGAACACCAACTTGTATGTGTAATGTATCGAAGACAATATCGCTTTACGGAAGGAAATGGTAAAATCAACACCTAAGTTCATCTCATTTCTGAAGAAATGCCAAGGAGGAAACAAGTAAAAATAGGAGTTTTTGTAAAGTTCATGAAAATGAATTAGTTATACATGTTTCTCGAGTTTCATGTATTTTATTGTCTGCTAATATTACTTACAAAAGTAAATAATTAACAATGTTTTCTTAGTTGTGTTCATATAAGCTCTTGGTTAAATGTTTGGGACTTTTAATGCTAAGATTATTAATTAATTTTGAATAAATTATGATTAGCATTTGATTTATGAATATTCGAATGCAACGTTTTCCTGTCTTATACTTTGTATTTATAAGTTATTTGTTAAGTTTCAATTATTATTTTATTTTTCTAATTCATAATTTTTTACTATTTATTTATTTTATTTTATTAAATAATCTTGAGGTTTCTATTCTAGATTAAGTTCGACAACTGTCATAAAATATAGTTTCAATTATCTTTTTTGAGTAATTTTTGCTGGTTGGCGTTTTCGCTTGACCATTTTAAAAGTTGGTTTAAGTGGATTGAGATTGAAATCATAGTGCTTCAAATACAGCTATCGCTAATTTATCATATGAATATATACTTATTCAGTTTACTTTATTTTTTGGGTCTAGTAACCATGAAATGAAAACAAATTCAACATTTTCCGGAGTATCCACAGTAACGACCGCAGTAGGTTTTACTTCGAAATCTTCCTTACACAGGAAAGGGCGCGAATATTCTGAATTTTGTTGTTTTATTAATATTTTTCTATTATAAGTAGTTCAGCAAACTTAATGTATATAAACACTTAGTAATGTATTTAAAGTTTGACATACACATTCATATTTCTAAAGCGTTATCTAAAATAAATGAGATTATAATGCAAAACATTATGATGTTGGATTTTGTTTGGAAATTGTTTGCCTATTAGTTTGATTAAACTATTTAAAATGTATTAATTCAGAAAGTCAGTGATTCAAAATACAACTTGTTTTAAATTATTTTCGAGAATGTTATTTTAAGCGGAGACAAAATTAAGATTAAATTTCTAACTACAAAAATGTAAAAAAACCTATGTTTAAAGCGTAAGCAAAATTATATAATATTGAATTTTCAAATTATCCATTACTTACATTATACTTATTCTAAAATGATATAATACTTACATAGAAATAGATAAACATGTATTTACGTAATATGCAGAAAAAGCAGCTTTAAATGTTTTATCGCTTCTTATATAGCCTTTTTAAATTCTTAAAATCGCCCTTTTAAAGAAATGTATTATGTTAACAGTCTGGCTTGATAGTTAATGGGCAGTTAATGTAATTAACTAATTGCACCGTTTGTTACTTCTAGGTTTAAACTCACATTAGTGTTGTAATTAAAAGTAATTGCCATGTTGTTATTGGGTTGTACCGCCATAACGACGTCCGCACTTTTATCTGTAAAAAGGAATTTAAAAAAATACATTTTAGAGGCATTTCTTAAATTTTCGAATACTTTTTATACCAAGCAATAAAAACTGAACTCGTATGCTACTAAAACCTAAAATATAAGGTTAGTTAATTTTCATGGCATGCTAGTTGTTTTTTAAGCGAGAGTGTTTAGTGGTGAATGTATCAGCACAGTTTATTTCATTTACTACTAGGTGTACACACATACAAGTCTCATAATATTACCATTAACTTTCATACAAACCATTACTGTGAATTTATTTTTCTAACTTTTATTTCGTAGTTTTAAATTCTTTATATTCACGTTTTAAGATCAGGTAGTTATAGGCAATGTTCAATCTGGGTTTGTAGTTAAATGTAAGTACCTGAGTAGTTTTGTAGGTAGAGTCGGGTAGCATTTTAAAGTTAGAAAATAAAAGTCGATATTTGTCCTTTCAATTAAACTAATTACACCTTTATTCACTTAACTTTAAGATCCGCACAATTATTTAAATAAACGAATAAATTGAAATACAAAATGCAAATGATAGTTTTTTTGTGTAACAAAGATAACGGATAGAAAAGAATGTTGAAATAAGAAAACGTATATGAACGATACAAAATTATATGGAATACAGAGATCGACTTATTCTACGATTTATTGGAAATAATCGTTATATATTGAATTGAATAATTTGTGGAATACTAAACTCTCAAAATAATGATTAACGTTCACCTCTATTCTTATTGCAATTTTTCTTGAATATTATACAAATAGGTTTTATAAAAATGTTGGGTATAAATTTATGTCTAGTTTATAAGTTGAATATAATGTTTTCTAGAGGTTTTTTTTTGAGGTTATTATTTACTGCATTTAAGTTTAATACTTGTATGCTACCGTATACAATTTCCCTGCAAGGGTTAAATTAACGAAATTACCAGTCAAAAACATCAATCAAGAGGAGTTGTTTTTAGAAAGTATTTTAAAGCAGTGAAATCAGTCCTAGAAATAAACTATTTAAATTGTTGGGGTTTTAATAAATCTGTATTCACTTTGTTTGAGTTGCAGCTAATATCATAACCGTATTAAACTAGGCAAGATTATATATTGGTTCAAAACTTTCAGTAAACTGGAACTTTTTAATAACAAAGTTTTCAATCGAAGTAATATAACAAACCTGAACTCAAATGTATTTTGGAAAGTTTAAATAGAAATGATATTGATTTCTTTGGTTTGCATGGAATTAATATGAAGACTTATTTTCTTTAACTGTCTCGGCTTTGCTAGGAAAGATTTCAAGATCTATATTCTGTTTCCTTTGGATGCTACTGTCAAAGAAAAACGTTACCAGAGGTGTTATCACAGGTTTATGAATAAGTTTATTTTTGCAAACGATGTTCCAAAGTAACAAAATTGTTTTGAGTGTCTAGGTTTTTTATCGTATTTTATTTATAGCTATTCTTTTCATGACAAATATGTATATTATATGATGTCTACATTTATATTAAAACTGCCATAGGGATACAAACTATAAAATTCATTCACCGAGAGCTTTGATATGCATTGCAAATTGAAAACAATCATTTCCAAAACAATCAAAAGGAGTGTTAAATGAAATTCCATTCCAATTCTTCGTCCTTACTTTTTTATTCTAATTACTCTGTTCGGGCTTTTTTTGTATGCCCCTGGGTTTTAAATATAAATATACTTGTATAATTATTACCACTTCCCCTTCCAGAAGCTAAGAATAAGTAATATTTTCACTTCAAATTGTCTCAATATTTTTCCCTGCATTCATATTAGTGCCATCATACAGTGCACTATAAAGCGGATGTAACAAGAATAAGTATGGTGAATAATAATCGTGTAATTGAAAAATTATGATTGATTATTGTATTCAACTGCCAGAATGTTTTCAGTAAGTCTGAGAAGTAATCATTATATCCATGGTTAGTTTTGTACTCTCAAAGGTAATTTTCATATTAATTTCTGTAGTGCTCTAAAAAACAATAATTTCCTAAGAGGGAACTTTACATACGGCCTATTGAGTTTATAAATGTGTACTTAAAATAAGCTTAAAGCTAAATTGACATTGTGGCTGGTTTAAAGAAAGGATGTAAAGTCATAGCTTGAATGAACAAACTAAACTGTATTTATTTAATGTTTTTTATGTGTATTTAAGTTTTAATAAAAAGACTTGCAAATGTTATTTCTTTTAAAAGTGTTATTTTTACAAGACTTGTATGCGGTTTTATACCTGGTTGACTTGATTATTATATATCCACCTGGTTTATACTCAACTACATTATCAAAATTACAATAATTATTTAAATTAGGACTATGTATACTACAAATAAACAACTACCTGTATATTTTTATAACACTGTATTTTGTATATATTTGATACATCTTGGACGAAAATGTTTCTGTAGAAAATAGCGTAAATATGTATTAACATTTTAAAGAGGGTTGTTGAATTGTTTCAAAATCAAAAATGTTGCATTTCTTTACAAATTCAATACATATGCCGTGAAGTAATATTATAAATAACTTTACTTATTAAAATAACTCCTGTGGAACCTCAGTGGAAATCTTGAAAAATTAATGGGCTTGATTTAAATTCGAGTGCCGTAATAACTGAATTACGGGAAATAAGGTAATTAATCCCTTAGATCCAGGTCAATTATATACATCAATTTGCTGATCATGGTTTCGGATTGACTGATGTTAGCGTTCACCTTTAAGTTCAATTCATTGCAGCTACTACTTTCTGAAAATTAACCATTTGCTTTAATTGTAGCCTAGTCATAAGATGTATATCTTGAAGTATTAAACGGGTTGGCTCAGCTCCGCTCTGCGCGGATCTGATAGATATAGCCAAAGGTCCCGACCAAAAATAACGTTCGGTCTCTTTCGTCAACAATCGGGAAAATTCGTGATAGAAAAAGGTGATAAAATTCTCCAAATGTCTGGAAAAATCAAGTAAATATTCATATAACATGTCTGTAAATTTATATCAAAGGCAGTGAAATTTTGTTTTAAATAGCTAATTGTTTTAAATAAAATAACTTTTATAAAAAATGTTTACTACATTATAATTTTAAACTCAAGTACAAAATAGCCTAGGCTACTACTTATGGAACACAAATGTACAAAGAGTCCCCTTAACTTTCTAAATGTAGTGCAAAGCTAACCAGCCTACCCTAGCTTATCTGCCTATCAGTATGTATATCTTTAAAATATACATTTTAAGAAACTGGCTTTGTTGAAAAGGTATCTTTATTTATAATTAAATGACTCAAATTTAAAAACAATCATACAAAAAATAACAGTGATACAGTAATATAATATGTATCAGACTTTGTATATATGTCGTAGTTTTAATAAATTAGATATATATTACTGCATCAAACGCAGTAATATACAGCAGTATATATGCAGATTACTTGAAGCTGTTAAAAATTTACCAAAGGACTCGGTTGTTACAAGCTACAAAACAATATTAACTCTTTGATGTTGGAGAAGAATTTAAAACTTCATACTTCTAAGTCTTTTTAAATTTTAATGTCATCAGCAAGAACCAATGGTAATTTTAACCCCAGTTTTTATTATGAAATTGGTAGTACATAATTGTTATGGGTAATTAATACTGGACTAATCACAATAGGCGCATGTTTCGTTTTATTCTTTGTTTTTAATTACTCTGATTGATACTTCTGTTATATGACAACCGTGTATATGAAACTGACAAAAACAACTACAGGTTGTTTATTATGATGTTTTTCGAAATTATTAGCCTATAGCCTATACACAATTTAAGTTTAACAATATTTTTTCTATTTACCTGTCGCTTTTGTTTGATAGGATGTGTCCCTATTTGTTTTTCGGATTCTTTCCTCATCCAACACAATCATCAAAAATTATTCGTCGGTGTCCGAGCTAGATAAAGAGCACTGTTCTTCCATGATGATTTTGCAATGCACGGTAGTTGTGACCGTAACAGGAAAACTGATGGTGAGGTGGAATGCCCGAGCATCCTTCCGACACATGTAGGAATGGCGCGGTTCTGATAGATTTAGCCACTACAACGGAATTCCGCGACGGACAGTCGTCTCTGATCGTATAAGCATAGCCGTAGCTTAATAGTTCCAACAAATTTTTATAAACTAAAAATGCCATATAATTTGCAGAAAAAAAATAACCACAATGGTATGTTCAGATTTAAAAATAGCTTGAATTTGTCAAATTATTGATAATTATGTAATTAAATTAAAGCGCCTGTAAAATATAAATATTATCCTATTTAAAATGCGGGTACATATTTAGTGGACTTGTGTTTAACTTTTGGCTATATGAGAATAACATCTTCCATTTTTACTTCTGTAAAGTACAATAATCACAAATGTACTCGTATTTAAACAACGCAAACTCAACATAATTGGTGCAGTAAGAAACTAATAGTAGAG
>JAGFPH010002582.1:25950-79047 GCA_018207615.1 Philaenus spumarius | reverse complement strand
GTTGGAACCCGTTGTATAGTCAGCAAGGCTCAGGTCTACACTTTAATAAAAACCTAACCTAAAAATTGATTTAAAATTTGAAATAAACTGTCAATGAAAATATTAGAGACTACAGCTGATTACTGAATCAACAATAAACATTACAAATCAGACCTAAAACACACCAACAATAACATAACCTAAATCAAATCATCTGTTGGCATTTGAGTAAGTTTAAAGTAAACAACTTATTTATTTGAAACTCAGTTTATCAGCTGTTTAAAATCAAATTACAGTATTTCCTATTTAGCCTAGTTGTAGCATAGGCTACTGATGCATTTTTAAAACTCGGAATAAAACTAAAATAAAAGTGTAAATCAAATATTTAGCTTCACAGTGACTTAGAACTGGAAATTATCTTTTAAATAAAAAAAGAATCATCAAAATCGGTTAAGTATTAACTTCAGGAAGTGAGTGAACTAAAATCAGGATTTTTTAAAAATATATATAAGTCAATAATAAATTGAATAAATTGTTTGTTTAACAAAGATGAAATAAAATGCTTGAAAATTATTGATCCCAAATCACCCACACTTAGGGGCATGCTTGAAGTTCACAAAGAAGGCCTGCCGATAAGACCGGTGTTGAATTTTACTACCGTCCCATCGTATAAGACGGCTGAAAAACTTGATAAAGTCATACGTGCGAACATAACACTTAATAATGACCGTAGAATAAAGAACAGTACGTGTCGTTTGATAAGTCTCACACCATGGCGTCTTTTGACGTGGTCAATCTATATACTAACGTTCCATTTGCCCTTATTTTGTACTTGCTAGTACAAAATTTAAGGAATAACTCTAATTTAGAACCGGAAGCTATTAAGGAATTGTCAGATTTATGACAGTGCCCCTCGATAGGGAGGGTTTGCCCCTCGATGAACTATCTGTGATTAAACACATAGCTGTAGCCAATGGTTACAACAGCACAATAGTAGATAGAAACATCCGCAAACATATTAATAAACGTAGGCAGATTGTAGTACCCAAGCCTAAACAGAAATGTGTACGTGTTGAGTATGGAGATGCCTTACATTATACTATTAAAAATGAGTTGAAGAAACAGAAAGTCACATTGTCTTGCAAGACCTCCAACAGACTAGTGGAACTTAGAATGAATGACAAAAAAAGAATGATTTTCAACAAACAGGAATTTATAAACTCAGGTGTTTCCGACTGGCCTAAATTTTACATCGGACAAACGGGTCGGTCATTTAAAACTAGATTTCGCGAACATATCCCTAAAAAGTCCCAGTTAACAACAAAATCTAAGTTTGGCGAGCACCTAGTACAAAATTGTAACAACGTTGGAGATATCAATACTATTATGGATATTTTACACAAATGCAGAAAGTCTCCTTTTATGTCGAGTTTGGAGGAAATGCACATATACAACGCGTTCAAATACGATACTGACAACACCCTTAATGAGAAGTTAAAGTATAATTCTAACGTGTTGTTCAACACTATTAATCGTATAAGTACACAGAGCCCGGGTAATAAGATAAACAACAAACAAGTGGGGGTGGGATAGAGGTAGCCATTACGAGGAGGTTAGTTGCGCACAACAGGCTGGCCAGCATGCTCGAAGTGTGTAGTGTGTTATTTATTTTATTAATGTTGGACATGCATTGTTTTATTTAATGTTAGGTGTGCTTTATGTTACTTGTGTTTCGTGTGACTTGGCAATGGAAGTATAGTGTAGTCTTCCGAAACCGGTCGTCGCTGAAAAAAAGGATCCAATACTGTTGACGGTATCTAAGGTATGTCACCTAGTTTAATATTATAAATCGACCAATATTTGGTGTGATCAGGATGACTCAGTTGGTAGAGCGTTACCACGGACTAGTTATGGTCCTGGGTTCGAATTCCAGTCCCGGCCTATGTTTTTTGTGTACATTTATTTTGTGTAAATGCTAATTGCTTCTTTAGATGCTTATGAGGATATCTTAATAATTCTTAATGTCATTGTTTTGAGCTATGTAATGTAGTTACTATTATACAGTTATGTATTTACTAATTGCTTTGGGTAGGTTTTGATCTTCAATCACCTTGTAACTAGGGAACTAAGACCCAGACAAAATAATTATAGCATGAGATTAACAAGGGTTCTAACTTAGTTTAATGGGGCTGAAGTTGGGCTGTTTAACATTGTTTAAAGGTCAAACTTAAATTATCCTGTGAAAGCTCTGGCCTTTGATGTCAGTTTTTGTTCATTGTTCTACATAACTCTATTAGCACGTTTCAAATTACTCTTGAGTAACTTTGCTGATTAAGGAACTGAAATAGCTGCAACAAGTTTCTTAAAAAATAGACCATATTATGTTTTTGTCTTAAAACACTTTAGTTATTACTACTTCACTAAGTTCTTACAAACAATTTTGTGTGACACTTTACATCTTTTGTCCAACCCCACTAAAGCCTATAAAGCTGGTCGTCCACAAGGTCGGTAGAGAGGCACTGTGCTGTGCGGACTTAGAGCATGGCGCGGCGTAGCAGTTTTCCCACCATTCTGGTCACCTGATTCATGGTTTTACAGTATTCAAAGATACAACGATGGACATAGACAGTGACGAAGAAATGTTTATTCTTGCAGCGTTAGTTGAAGTAGAAGAAGAGAAAGTAAAAAAACGTAAGATGTGGGTTCATACAATTAATTAAAAAAGACTCACCTTTTGAGAATATCATCATCTTTTCAAAGATCTCTTGTGAGATGAGAAAAAACTCTTTAAATATTCTAGAATGTCACCAGAAAAGTTCTATGAACTACTTGCCTTAATCAGTTCAGATATCGAAAAACAAGAAACGACATTTCTTTAAAACACTCAATAAGAGTTTTGTAGGTACAAATGTTGCCGAATACAGTCGAAGATATCGGTTGCCTCCTATGAGCGCCCTGTCCTACGAGCGCCATGTCCATCTAGCAACCACTCTCGGGTTGACGAGGGTCAGAGAGGGGTTGACAGGTCTAGGTCCAACGAGCGCCACATTTCTGTGTTACCCCCTTCGACCACCTGTACTTGTTAGTATTTACTGATCGATGAATTGAAACGATCAGTGACATCGAAAAACATTCCTTAAATATGACCCATATGCTTGTATTTGAAACCTTTCTTATAGATAATCGCAACGATATATAGTTTATAATATTACAGTAACGTTATTTCAATAGCCGTTGTCGGATTTGTAAAACTAGAACTAAAAAAAATGATAAAAATATAACAAATTATTTCCAAAAATATTCTTAAACAAAATACCTCCCAAATCTTTTATTTGGTATTTTACTAGGTGCTATTTACTGAATCACTGCTTCTAGTAAGTTGTAGATACCTAAATATGAAACACCTCAATTCTGTCCTAAATTAAACGGTAATTTTTGTAAAGCAGTGCCATACGTGTTATAAGCACGTGTATAAACAATTTAATATGCCAGTATTAGGTCATGTCCCTCAAAAGGGTCGCCGGAATACTACCCCCCGGAAAACTACCCCCCCAAGCAGGTTCCTACGTCATTTTGACGTCAGAGATCAGGGGGGGCAGTTTTCCAGTCACGCACACTCAAGTTTCGATATAATTAGAATAAAAAAAAACTAGAGGACTAACCTAAACTGTTTAGTCACAGTATGTTGCCGATAACAGTATGATTGTAGGAACCTGCTTGGGGGGGTAGTTTTCCGGGGGGTAGTATTCCGGCGACCCGCTTTTGCTAGTGGGGGTAGTATTCCAGTCGCGGACACGGCTCCCATATTGGTTAGTTGGCAGATTTCGTGACGTCACGTTTCACCTGGGGGGTAGTTTCCCGGGGGGTAGTATTCCGCATCCCCCCTCAAAAGCGGATTTAATATTTCTAAATATAACTTGAATAGTTTAAAGAAAATGTCAACTTTAATACCTCTTAAATATTCTATTAGTGGAAGAAAAGTGCGAAAAGGTTCATTGTTAGCGCCAGCCAGGATTGCGTGCCCACTTATAATCAAAGGCACCTCTAAATCAAGGTGGGCCTGTCACGAATCATCGCACATGGTATACGCATGCTTATATTACGTTTAATTTAGGGTTTTATAACATTTGTAGCTGATTTAGGGGATTCATATTTAGGTCAGAAGTAAATACTACAAGAAGTACAGGTGGTCGAAGGGAGTGACACAGAAATTCGGCGCTCGTTGGAAAGCTCCTAGACCTGTCAACCCCTCTCTGACCCTCGTCAACCCGAGAATGGGCGCTAGATGGACATGGCGCTCGTTGGACAGGGTGCTCGTAGGAGGACACCGAAGATATCCGAACCCAACAAATTCCGACCACGACCTCGTCCACTAGGTTGGTAGAGCGGCGCGACGCAGCGCGATACCGACTTCGAACAGTATGTCATTTAATCGAAAACGAGCAGCGCCGGGCCAATTTACCCCCTAATGGTCGAAGTGTGGCAGGTACCCTCCCCGTCAGATCTAGACTGTCGTCGTCAGCACTCTTTTCGTGTCAAGCCAAACTAAACACGCTTATTACATTTAAACATTATTATTGAATATTATTAATTATTATTATTTATACAAGGTGGAGGGTACCTGCCACAGAAGCCTTTATGTTAGAATTTAAATAATTTTCTTTTTTCCTGGAAAAATTACTCTTCTATTTTTTTAATTTAAAAATTAAATTAACTAGTTACTACCAAATGTTTGCTCTAAATAATGAACCATTTTATTATGTTGTTCAGGCTCGTAAAGTTTTTAAGTAATACGAATCTAAACAAAATTATTATTTCTTCTTAAATAAATTTTGTTTGAGAGCGATAGTTTTCCGCGTCGTGACGCGCCTTTCTACCAATCTATGACCAACTTAACACTATGACGGTGAAGCGTGTTAAAATTAGGCAACTTTATATTTTGTTTGTTAAGATGGTTAGAAATGGTCATAGTGAGTCTTTCTTGTTATAAAAGGTACTTACAGGTAAATCTCACCACGTTTAGATGCCCTAATAAACACGTTACTAGGGTTCAACGTATTTTAAACTACCCTGTTTATTATACTTATGGAAATCTTTTAATCTGATAATTTGTAAATCTATTTAAATTTAGTACTAATAATTTATTTATTACATATAATTTACTATTACAAATATTTACAAAATTTGTTGCCACACACATTCGTTTGTGTGTGTGTTTTCCTTTGCTAAATATCTTTATTTTATGGCAGAATGACGACTCTACTTCTTACAAATCCTAAAGGTTACAGTTTTTGTACACATTATTCATACTTGTTGCTGAACTGGGTATAATTGCGTTAACCAATGAACGTTGATTATAAATAATTGTTTTTGTAATTTATTCTAATGGTTGGTCTAAATAATATGCAATGACACAATTAATTATGAAACTAGGTTGAAACTGTAATGACAACGGAGATTGAAATACGTTATGTTTTTAAAATAAACATGTCTCTATGATTGGATGAAACGTTCCGTTGTATCTGTATGTGGGTCACATGTTGTTTATTTATTTGTGATAAAAAAGAAATAACTAATCCTGGAGTGAGCTATCCTGGAGTGAGCTAATCCTGGAGTGGAAATAACTAATCCTGGAGTGAGCTATAACATATCTATAGATAATGAACAATAAAAACAACCTTATTACAATCATTTATGTTTTATATAAATGATGGGAACAGAAATGTTTGGTATTTTAAAATACTATTTAAGTTACAAAATCCTATATATTAAAACACAAAATTAAAAATCTTCCGGAAGAACGTATGAGACTTCCACTGGACCGATTTACGCGCGGGTAGTGTCAAATGAAAAGGAATAACCCCTATATTTGCACATTTTACCTTAGATTTTGGTATCTGGTCAGTAACTATTTAAAAACCAAGATTAAAAGTTTTCTTATGGCAATTTAACATGGGGTAAAATTTCAACTTTGCACTTCTTTGCACTTGAGGTTTCCACTGAACCGTTTTACACGCAGTTTGTTTTAAATGAAAAATCAATCATTCTATATATGCACAATTTATTTACAATTTTGAAATAATTTCATTTACAATGTAATAAAAGAACTTTTTAAAACGTATTTTATCATCATTTTAAGTTTCCCTAACCAGATGATTATTAAAACACGTGATTGTGCATCTAAGAACAGACAATTATAGCAAAAGAAATCAGCTGGCTTAGAGAAAATCATTAGTGGCCAGTATCTTTCAACGAACAAATTCACAGGATCAAGTTGGACGATAAACACAGCTATTATAAGACCAATAAATAAGCAACATTATGAAAAACTAAAAAACAACAATTGAAAGATGAAACTTACATCATTCAAAGATGTACAGAAAAACATAAATCATGTGTGTATGTTGCTGTTAAGGCAGGTAAACTAAACTAAACATAATTTTAGGCCTAGACTGATGGAACAACTTCTTGAATGTATTTACATTCATTACCATAGCAACCAATTGAATAAAATAACAGTTAAAACAGTTGATTTTACTTTTAATACAAAATAATAATTTTAAGTTGGGCCTATACTGAACCAACACGTGTTTCAACACACACACAAACCAATAAAAACTTGCGTTAAGGAATTTAAAAATAAGAAAAAACTATATTACATCGTAATTAAAAATAAATATGACATATAGTAGGCCTATTTATTGGTAATTAATATACAGTAATTGATAGTGAGTAACTTTTAGGTTAGGTTTTTGATTAAGTGTACACCTGAGCCTTACTGGTTTTTATTATTCCATGGTTCTTATATTTTATTCCAACATAATGAATAGATAATACAAAATATATTTTGAACTTTGGAAAAAAATAAGTGTTTTTGAATAAGAACAAGTTTTTCAAACAAAATTTTGTTTGCAGTTGATAGAAAAACATTGAATTTATCTTTAGCATTTCGATTGTAATCTGAGTTTTGTAAATGTTTACCTTTGACGATACAATTTTTGTGTAGTTATGATTGTGTATGTTTCACCAAAAAAATAATTAAATGAGTTTTAAAGGTCTAACGTAAACTAAGTTATACGATTTAGATTTAAAATGTATTGAAACAAATATTTTGCCTACAATATAATTATTTAATTAAAAGAGTTAAAATGTATTATAAATATAACCATCAAGTAACAACAGATACTTAGATTTAAATTTTACTCAAAGTAATATCCAGACGAATATTAATATTTTGCTTCTTCACGCAATGTCATAGAATACAGATTGTGATGGTTTCGGGGTTTTAACTTAATTTCTTTGAAAAATCAGTAAAAACAACAACAAGTTAGCACATTATTTGTATAAATCACACATATTTACGAATGCTCCACTATCTATTATTTATTAGATTAGTAATATTACGGATTAAATGTAGGAAGTAGCAAATCGTTTATGTGCAAACCTTAATTACAAAAATATATTTTGTAATGACAAAGAGAGGTAGAGGCAATGCAATGTACGTATTATAGGATCAGCACTTTTCCCCTAAATGTGCGTTCCCCGCACGAGTAATTGAGTAATTCAATTGCCATATCATTTAAATCCTGTTTCAGAAAATATTCAGTCATGCGTTAATTAAAATACAACTGTTTAATGTTTGGGTGTAAATGTTTGAAATTGTAAAACTATTTGTAATGGGTTACCCTTATTGGGTAATTGCGATACATGTAAATTCCCTGGACATGTAATTTTAAATGTTACTAAGGGGAGTATAAATCTAAATACCACATTGGGGATTAGATACATTATTGGTAATAAAGTAAAAGTGAAAAGGATTTGGTGGTATTATCAAGTTTCAATATTTTTGTGATTCAAGAAAGAGAATCTGTTATTAAACTTTACCTAACTGAGTGTAAATAGAATAATGATAACTTGACGCTTTTAAACTATGGTATTTATGAATTATTTAAAACAGTTATTTAATGTTAGTAAATAATTAAAAATTAGCTTGATTGGTCCGTTATGTGAGTTCTTGTTCAAGAATTATTTAAAACAACATGTTTCGGAGCCGTAAATCTATCATCAGATCTTCGGTAGCACTCTGACAAGTCCGTTAAAACAAAAGTACACACACTGCAGATACACTTTACTAATTGTCAAAAACGATTTACCATCTTGACATGGACGATAATGAACTGCTACGATACAAGGAAAGTTAAAACACGTTCAAAAGTTATTAGTTTTCATATCAAAAATGGGAAAATAATTCAATTTTAGAATAAGATTTTTTTAATAAAGCAGTTCTCAGCAAAAAATATATTAATTTAATATTACATTAGCTGAAATGTACTACTGTATAGTTCAAATAACAATTAGATCAATGTATTAAACTAAAAAGAGAGAAACAGTATTAAACCGATTTGTATATTCATGAAAATAAAACTATAGTTTTCTGCAAACTAACAAAAATTTTTGGGAAATGGAGAAGTTACTTTTTCAATTTACAATATGAGAGAACTTGATGTTTCTTAATATGATTGGGTTTGTTCTGATATGCAATTGGTTATACTATAAATAACATAGGTTATATGTGCCTGCGTTTATAATAAAAAAAGATTCACAGGTTGATGTAACAAAGGCCTTGTTATAACGATGGGGAAAATATTATCTGAACGTTGGCAACATATTTGTTAAGCTAAAAATCTTCTAAATTTATTGTAGGCCTACCACTTTTTGTCTTCGGTGGTAGTGTGTATAGAGACAATTATTATTTCTCTCCTTAAACTTAAAAGTAATTTCTTGATTATAATGAATGGTTTTGATCAAATGTTATTTAGGTGAACGTCATTTCTTAGGTAACTAGTGCAAAAGTGTTATTTCTATAACTATTATCATATATATTTACTTTTATTAATATATGTTACAACTATTAGAACTATTTTCTGTTTTACGTTATCATTTATGTTAAAATGTATTATTATTATTATTCCGACATTTGATAACATTTGTGTGTTAACAATACGACGTTTCAATAATATCAATCAGTAATAATCAACTCCCGTTATCAAGTGCCTAAAAACTAAGAGAACATAAACCTAGAGATCTAGGCCTATATTACCGAAAATAATGTAAAACAAAAGTATGCCATTAACCTTAAACATCTACGTTGCACCAGAGCTAAAACTAAAGAAAACAAAGATGACCAGAATTAAGACTTCTTTTTTGCACTTGAATACGTTTAGGTCACGATATATTTTACTACTAAATATTTCAAATAGTTTAATTTTTTTTCTAACTTATTGTACTTATTTTCCTAACTTTTAAAACAACCGGAACGTTACTATTATATTTTCCCATACAAAGTTCCCATTGGCAACATATTTGTTAAGATGAAAACAAGGAACATAAACATAGAGATGTCATGTCAAAGAAAATAATATAAAACTAACGTACACCACCAATCTGAAACATCTACGTATAGTAGTACATCTCAGAGCTGAAACTGAGAAGTCAACAAAAAAAATAAGGTGGCAAAAAACTGCAACTTTTTCTGAGTTTTAAATAAGTATTAGGGAACAATATATTTTACTACAAAGTATTTCAAAAAGATTTAAATATTTTCTTCTAATAATTAATTTTTAGTTATTTTCATAACTTTTAAAACAACGTTACGATTCTTTTTTCATATATAAAGTCACAAAATATATTTCTTTTCATGTACTTTTGTAGATATTAGGGCGCAATATATTTGAAATTATTCTTTCATCTTAATTTTGGTACTTGGAAAGAGTGTTTTATACCAAGTCACCCTTACAGTATAAATAATTCATAAATGGTAGTCAAATAATGCGAGAAGACAATAATCCCTTCTTCTTTCCACACAAAAGAAATCTTCAATTCTTGTCGGGAAACAATAAAGTCATACAAGAAGAGTAGCACCCAGATCTGGGGTCGTTTGGAACTACAGGCTTGTTGAGATATTTTCTATCCTAATCTCAGAGATATTTTATCACTGAGCATACCAACTGATTCATAAAATAACACCAAAGGTGTGTCAAGTAAAATTGTACATTATTAATGAAACTATACAAACACTTAATTTCTACAGTATTATAGTATTATTTTGTAAAACGTAAAGACAAATGCCTCGATATCTCAGGAACTACCGAAGGTATCCGCTTGAAAATGTTTGAATATTTATTAAACCTACCTAGATTACTGGAAACTCTAATATAGTTAAAAATAAACGGTACCAGATAACTGCCACATACTTTCTCCCAGTTGAAACTTTCCAAGAGTAGCATAGGAGGTGGTTATTTAGAAATGCAAAAGTAGGACATACCATGGAAAATATTAGATGCATGTATATCAATACACATCAATATTATATTATATTATTATCATTATTATTATTTAAACTATTCGATCGATTTTGAAAAAAATTTCACCAAACATGCCAATTAGGCCTGTATAGATGCACGAAAAATAGTTTTGAAATTTATTGAAAAACAACCCACTTTTTGGCCAAAAACACCCAAAAATTAGTTACTATTATTACCTAAACGAGAATTTTTAGAAAGATGCGGTTTTTTGCATATGGTAGGGTACATTAAGGGCTACAAATAAGCCAAATTTTATCAAAATCATTTGAGCCGTTTTAGAAAAATTTAGATTGTTCTCGTTTTTTGGCCATTTTTGGGAGGTAAAACCCTTTCAAAATAACAAATTTGAAAAAATGAAAAACTCCTGGATATATTCCAGAACTACATACCAAATTACATCAAAATCGGACGGTTGGTATGGTCTCAAGCTCTGTACACACCCTTACAGACACACGGACAGACATCACCAAAAAAACACTTTTTTGGGTTCAGGGAGTACCAAAACAAATAATTTCACTAAAAATATTTTTGGGTTCAGGGAGCACCAACACAGACAATTCCACTAAACATTTTTTGGGGGTTCAGGGATCACCAAAACAGATAATATCACTAAAAATTTTAATTCGAAATTTTGGACGAAAACAATACTTTCTCCATATACTACGTATAGGGTAGAAAAAGTAAAAATTAAAACAGCCAATTTAAAAAAATATATATAGGATTTTTCAAATTCAAACTTTTTTTAAAATTAGTAAAGAACTTATTTTAGAGTTTCCGCAAATGTAAAAAGGCATATATTTTCAGGGGAAAAAAACATAATTATGATATCTTTATTAGTTCCATAAAAGGGACATATGTTAAAATGGTGGAAGATAGGGAGCAAGGACCCCGTATGTTTTGTTTTATTCCCATTTATTATTTGCTGCTTCTATTTTAAACATCTTACAGTTTATTTTAATTGGAAAAACCTCGAATCCTAAATTGTAAAGTTTAAAATTGTTAGAATTCAAAATTGGTGCTATTTCTTTGTGAAATTATGGGTAAGGATAATTATTGTTATAGCCATAGAGACGGATTTAGTTAAAAGCTAATATTTATAATCAACACAGCAGGGCTACGTCATTAACCTCGGGATATTTGAAGCAAACTAATTAGGCTTGTGTAAATGTACTTAACTTACCCACAGGAACAGGAACTGCGTGTTTATTGTTGTGCAAATTACATAAACACAAATACCTAAAACTTTTGCTTTTATAATTAACAGCAGTCTTTTAAAACATTAAATATCATAACATTGGTGTCGGATGGTTTCAAATAAGTAACCTTATTACACACTAACTTTATGTTTTAAAGTCAAATCATCATTACTAAGAAACTGATAGTTTACGATGTTACCTACGAAACAGCTTTTTTGAAACGATTTTCCTTAACGCGGGTTGCGGTAGGAGTTTACAAATAGAAATGTAATGCGTAACGAAAAAGGTGTTATTAATTTGTTGCTATGCTACGGCAATGACAAATATAAAATAAGAGTATCGAAAAAGCGTTACCAAATTGGTTGCTACGGCAATGAATATAAATACATTTAAGAAACATATGTTTTTAGTTTATCAATTTAAATTAAGAGACGATCGGTTCCGTCCGACGTAGTTCAGATATTATCGTCAAGCGCTGAAATACATTCAATAAACATAAAATGTTCTTCATCGGTCTAGGCCTGACCTAAAATTATTGTGTGTATATTTAATGTATTTTACCTGCTTTAACGGCAACATGCATACAATAATTTTAGGTTAGGCCCAGAAAGTAATTTTAAGTCTAGGCCTAACCTAAAATTATTGTATGTATGTTGCCGTTAAGACAGGCAAAATTAAACATTCACACAATTATTTTAGGTTAGACCTAGACGGATGAACAAAAATTTTATGTTTATTGAATGTATTTACAATTAATGGACATTTAACTGTGTTTATCATCTTAGCTTTGATGTTATAATTAATTCTACTCCTTTATTGTAATAACATTAAACGTATGGAAACAGTAAATATTTGGATAAAAAACAATTTAATAATAAACGGCAATTGAAAGATTAAAATTATTTGTGTATGTTGTCGTTAAGGGTAGTAAAAGAATTGAAGAAAAGGCTTGATGAACTTTGTTCCTAACGGGGGTCCGACGACCGCACACATTTACTTGTTTTTATGAGATTTTCAAACATATAAATAGAAGTGTACTGAAGTACAGCTTTTACAATTTATTAAAGAGGCAAAACATAAATCTTGAATAGATCATTACGTGCGCTTTATTAAACTGCAAATATGATCAACTTGAAGACAGAACTAACAACGACGCATGATTGCATTTCCTTTAAGTTGCATATATTACACGTTATAACGGGATTAGAATGACCAAAACATTTTCTTTGTATATTTTACTTTGATCTCTTTTATGCATTCTTACTTTCGAAAAACTTTGAATATATTTTTACTAACATTTATTTTTTGTTCTTAACTTTATCTTTTTAGTAAAGTGCTTTAGTAACGGGTACAGTTAAAGAAACAAGTAAATCCTAGTCTTTAAGTTTTGTGATTCAATGCATATTTTACAAGAGAGCGACAAATATAAAATGTTGAATCAAAAATTGAAATCATATAAAATATATATTTACCCTAATATCTGTAAAAATAGTAACATAACATGCACAAGGCTTTAATGAATTCGTTAGTAATGATAGTGAAAAGTGTGAGAAGTTGTAAAATCAATTTTATATTTGATCAAACATTTTATTTACTAATCAAAAGTAATTTACCGTTGTTTGTTTCTGCTTGTTATACAATGGCAAGAGAAGAAAGTTATAAGATTCTCATTAAGAGAACTTTGAACAACAAAGCAACGCTCGATTTCTTGAATATGCTTTCAAACAGTTCAGAAAACTTATTAATAGACATTCTAATTTATTTACCCTTCGTAATTAGAATTCAAACTCTTTACATGACGTACAATACCATTTTAGTTTCTTTCTTTAGAGAATACTGGCTTCTTTTATATCGGAACTATACTTGTAGATATTTGTACAAGTTTAAGCATATTTATGTTATTTCAGTCGTTAAAGACATCTTGCTATGACTGCTATCATTGTTGCCATTGTACATTATAACACCATTCGCTTTTAACTTTATTTGGTTTTTTGCATTTGTTTTACTTAGTTATCTAGGGCCTATTTTATAAAACTATTAGACTACGGATTGCAGTATTTAATATTAAACTAGAGCTACTTTTTGAGAAACGTATTCAAATTTTAGATATAACATTGGCAGACATTTCATATTTACTCCGGTATCTCATAAAATAAATACTGTTTAAACCTTTCATCAACGAGATTAGCCTACCTGATTCTATTGCTTAAGGACCCTTATTCAAATTCAAGTTAGACTATGAGACTATGGTGTTTGACTAGTATTGAAAAATGTATTTAATTCGAAGAAAGCAAAACAATATACATATATATTGCCACAATATGATAAACACTTCTACGTTCTGTATGTATTTATACAACGCTTGAACTATTTATTCTGTGAATTTTCCCAAGACTTGTATTTGTTATACCCGAAGGGTTTGTTCCGCTCTAGTTTACATAAAAATGCTTATAAGTACACAAAATCTTTACTGTTAAGCAAATACAAAGTTTCTAAGAATTACAAGTAAACAACAAACAGGAAAGTAATACATATGTAAGTTTGTGACGTATCGGCAGTTCGAACTGTTTTATAAATCAGTGACACTTGGAAGCAAGTCATATGTGCCAAAGTGTTTCAATGTGTGTACATGTGTCCCTATTTTTCAGACGAGTGGAGTTGTATCACATTAGAAACCAAAATTAATAGCTGCAAATTACATATAATGTGTTGTAACATATATACTAATTTGTCTCCACATAGTGTGCACCTTTCGATTTATGCTGTAGGCTGTGTTACACCTTCCACAAATTAGACATATTCCCCAAGAACAATATTAAATTTAAACTATTTCACTAATGGTATTTATAAACTTAAATATTTGACTTATTGGTCGTGAATAACTATTTAAAATGTACAATGTTTTCATTTATTTTTGGGAAAATCAGTGCTTTAGTACCTTGGTAATAATAATAATACATTTACTAGTTAAAATGGATATACGAAGTATAAATTATAATTACAGAAAAGTTAAGGAAAATATTGAGTTTAAAACTAAATAATTTTATGATTATTACAGCACTTTTATAGGTTGCTTCTTATTAACCGAAATTGTTGTTATATGTAAAATCGATATTTTGGTGGCTTAAATGTATACTGTGAAAGTACTTCATTATTCCTTAGTACTAAAATGTAACAATTAATTATATCAGGTAGTATGGTAAATAATCTAAAAACGATTGCAAATCAAAATTAAGGCTAACTTTCAGAACATAAATTTAATCAGCTGGTTAAATAGGATTGGGTGATATGAGATCACGAACATCGTTAACTATTAATATATAATACTATTTTTGTAAAGTAAATTCCTGAAAAATAAATGTAATAAAATGCATAGCTTCGTGCAGAACGAAAGTAAAATATAATAAGAAAACTTTTCCGAACTAAATACATTGTAAATGGACATATGTGTATATAAATTTTGAATAAGTTTGTTTGTAAATTTTATAAGTTATTTGAATAAGTCCGCATGTTGTTGGTGTACTTTATTATTCAGCATACGTAAAGTGTTTATTTAAATTCTGTTACACTGTATAACTTTATCTTACATTCATCATTTTTAAGAAATACCAGTAAAAATTATTAAATATATGTTTAAATCGTTGGTTCAAAATTTTTATATTAGAAATAAATTAAAATGCAAGTACTTAAGCTGTAATAATTCATTGTTATAACGGCAAACAATATTGCTGACCTAATTTTCGAATGACATGACAATGAATGAGTTATATATAATATCATTTTCTGAACATACAGTACTTTAAAGTTCGGGTTTGTGTTAATTTTCTCTTATTAAAGTGAATGGTTTGAGTTTAATGTTTTTCGGGAGATGTGTTTGGTTATTTCAGACACTTGGATCATGTAACTGTTGCACATTTTTTGCTTTGTACCTCAAAACTAGAAATAATTCATTTAAATTTCATTCTCTAATTAATTGTCAAACAAGTTAATTTCTTGATTATAGTAAAAATTACCTAAGCTTTATTTCCGCAATAGGCGGAACAAGTAGAATTGATAAGTTTACTTTTGATAACAATTTGTATTGTGATTCTGGGAAAAAATATTTAATTAAAATATAAAACATTATTGATGTCTTGTTATTTTTTGAGATTTTTATCCACAGTTTGATTGTTAAAAAAGCTATTAATTTAAAAAGACAGACATCTTTTGTGGAAACTTTTTGTAATTAGATAGCTTAATTAGTTTTAGGCGTAGAAAAAAGATTAAAATATTAGATAACCAACTACAAAGTGTCTACCCAAATAACTACTAAAATATCCTTAATTTCCAGGCTAACGGTCACTAAAATAATACGTATTATAAATGATGCATAAACATGTTTCATAGGATTTTTACAAGCCTGTATAAACATGTATTATGTTAACAGTCTGGCTTGAGTGTTAATCGGCAATTAATGTAATGAACCGAATTAATAGTTTCTTGGTTCTCTCGTACAATATGTAATTAAAAGTAATATCTCTCTTGTCTTCGGAATCTTCGTAACGATGTACACGGTTTTATCTTGGAGTTAAAAAAACTTTTCCGACTATAATTTGAAGACGTAATGTATCTAATCATAAAATAAAAACTCAGAAACTGTTATACTAAAATCTGATTTACTCAAAAATAAATTTACCCCATAAACTTTCACTAATGAGTTTGAATAGCTGTGGCAATATAATAAATTATGCCTACAAAATTGATTTATGTTAAGTTAAAGTTTAAAGTAAGGCGCATGTACTTTTGATGTATTCATGATTTATGTTTTGTCTCAATCTCTGAAACTGTACTTCAATGCACTTCGGTTTGTTTAAAAATCACAAAAAACAAAGCTGTTTCGTAGGTATCGTAGGCTATCAGTTCCTTAGTAATGATAATTAGTCTTTAAAACATAACGTTGGTGTGTAATAAGGTTACTCATTTGAAACTATCTAACACCAATGTTATAATATTTAATGTTTTACCTGAAAATAATGTTTATAATACTGTAGAAACTAGTGTTTGTAGTTTTTCATTAACAATATAAAATTTTACATGACCTATCTTTGCTGTGGTTTTATGAGTAAGTTGGTATATATGTGATATTAACGTATAAAATATCTAATTGATTTACAAAGGACCCCAGGTCTGGGTGCTACTCTACTTGTATGTCTTTCTTGTTTCCTGACAAGAATTGAAAATTTCTTTTGTGTCGAAAAAAGAAGAAATTATTGCCATCTCACATTATTTTACTACCATTTATGAATTATGTATACTGTAAGGGTGACTTGGTATAAAACACTCTTTCCAAGTACCAAACTGAAGATGAAAGAATAATTTCAAATATATGCACCCTAGTATCTTCAAAACTACCTGAAAATAAATATATTTTGTGACTTGTATATGAAAATATAATCGTAACGTTCCGGTTGTTTTAAAAGTTAGGAAAATAAGTAGGGCCTACAAATTGTTATTTGTAATAAGAAGAAATAATAATAAGAAATGATTTAAAACTTTTTGAAATATTTTGTAGTAAAATATATTGTTCCCTAATACATATTTATCTCAGAAAAATTTTGTTTTTTGCCACCTCATTTTTTTTTTTTTTTTTTTTTTTTGACTTTTTCGTTTCAGAGTTTCAGCTCTGAGATGTACTACGTACATGTTTCAGATTAGTGGTGTATTTTAGTTTAACATTATTTTCTTTAACATAACATCTCTATGTTTATGTTCCTTGTTTTTAGCTTAACAAATATGTTGACAACGTTCAGATGATATTTTCCCCATCGTTATACACAAACAAGGCCTACATCAACCTGTGCCTCTGTTTTGCTATTTAATGTATGTTATTTACACTTAACCGAATGCATATTATAAGAAACCCTACGTCAAAGGAAATATCAATGAGGATACTTCGTCTAATTATCTTATATTGTTTAATGACACATATTATACCACGAAAAATTATCTTCTTCATTTTCCAAAAATGTTTTTTAGTTTGCAGAAAACTCTAATTTTATTTTCATTAAGATACAAATTGGTATACTGTAATTCTTTTTCTCTCTTTTTAAGTTAAATAAATTAAATCTAATTGCTATTAAATTATATTACCAAACCCCGACTCGGCCTACGGCCTCAGATGGCTGCTTCGCTTCGCTCGCAGTTCGAAAACTCTCTAAAGGCTCTCGCTAATCTTTGGCTCATTTGTACCTGGGTGAACGAGCATCGTTCAGTATTTTTAACATTTGGATTGTATCTATAATGTATCTATTCGAATATTTAGTGACTTTGAAGGGGTATAAAAAGAAGCTACACCTATTCGCCTTCTAAGTGACTTGAAAGATGGTATAAAAAGAAGTTCAGATTTTAAATTTTTTGCGCATTTTCCTGACTTTATCCGCCTTTTTGAAGACATAAGACCTAGCGCATTCAATTCCTGTTGTCAAATAACCCCTGTATGCAAATTTTCAACAAAATCGTTAGAGCCGTTTTCGAGATCAAGATACAAAGATAGATACAAAAAATTGCTCATTTAAAGTAATTTGATTAATATATTTTTTGTTGAGAATCTGTTTTATCTAAAAAGAACCTCATTCTAAATGTGAATTATATTCCCATTTTGATATGAAAACTAATAACTCTTTTTTAAACTAATAAACACATTTTTTAATAACAATAAACTTTTTTAACTGTACCGTTCATGTCAAGATGGTAAACTCTTTGCGTTTTGATGATATTAGTAAAGTGCATCTGTAATCTGTAGTATATGTACTTTTGTTTTAACGTACTTGTCAGAGTGTCAGAGTGCTGCCAAAATTCTGACGATCTGATGTACGACTGCAAAACATGCTGTTTTAAATAATTCGACAAGAACTCACTTAATTTACGAAGCTTATATTTAGTTATTAACTAACTTTAAATAAATCGTTTAAGCTATTAATTTTTAAAAACGTCAAACTGTCATTATATTCAGTTGGGTTTAGATCTAATTTTAAACAGAATCTCTGCCTTGAATTACAATAATAATTATTAAGCTTGATAATACCTCCAAATAAATACAAAGTTACCGTGTGGAGTGAGTGATATGTCACTGTACGGTGTGAAAGGCCCTTATTTTTTTAGGACGAGAATGACCATGCAATTATAGTCAGATGGAATCGTTACGTCACCATGCTCGAAACCTTTATTGTGCAACAACTACAGAGATGTCCACAAATTATTGACACAACCTGGTTTAAACAACATTTACAAACATCACTAATATAGACAGCAGCTGTACGCCAATTGTTTGGGGAACGTTTAATTTGGAGAAATGGTGACATTCAATAGCCTCACAGATTTCCTGACCTATCAACTTGGATTTATTTTTGTGGGGTTACAGTTAAAGCAAAGTGTTCCTTAGTCAACCTGCTACAACGGAATAAAAAACCAAGATAAGAGATGCAATTGCCGAAATTATAGTTGAGATGTTACGTCGAACCATGAGAAATGTAACGAACAGACCGCAGAAGTATTTGCGTAGAAATGAAGCTCACCTTCAAGATGATATCTTCAAATAATAAATTATACTGTATGTATTCTAAAATGGGATTATTAGTACTATGAAGTAACATAAATATATTTTTTTAAATTTGTTTTCCTGAAATTATTAAATTTTAAAATTTTCCGTTTCTTAGAATCACACTGTATAAAACACGATAAAAAACATAGACACTTCAGTAATTTTTGTACTTCAGTATATCGATTTAGAAATATAAACTTAAATTTCATTCTTCTTAAATCTGTGATAAAACCTTTGGTAACGTTTTTCTTTGACAGTAGCATCCAAAGGAAACAGAATATAGATCTTTAAATCTTTCCTAGCAAAGACGAGACAGTTAAAGAAAATGAGTATTCATATTAATTCCATGCAAACCAAAGAAATCAATATCATTTCTATTTAAACTTTCCAAAATAAGTTTTCAGTGAACAGGTTTGTTATATTTCATCGATTGAAAACTTTGTTATTAAAAAGTTTTAGTTTACTGAGAGTTTTGAACCCGTATTTATTCTAACCTTAAATGTTTGATAGGTTTATGATATTAGCTGCAACTCAAGCAACGTGAATACAGATTTATTAAAACTCCAATAATTTAAATAGATTTTTTCTAGGACTGATTTTACTAATTTAAAATACGTTTTAAAAATAACTCGTACCGATAAAATTACGAGTGAATTTCCAACACTAAGTCTGCTACGGAATGACCCATTACGTGACTAAAAGCATTAATAATTGTAATAGGGAACTATAATTATTTAAACATTGAACAAATTTAAAGAAACTTAACTAAATTACAAATGAAAAACAAATACCAAGACTAATATTTGAACCCAGTCTTCGCTCTTTATTTAAGTTTTTTACCGGTAATTTCGTTAATAATTTAATTAAAAAGCTTAAAAGTATTTAACTGAAACAAATAATATTTTTTTTAAATGCTCTGGAAAACTTAAATTAATATCGTAAATTCATGTTGTAAACGAGACGTAAATTTATACCCAAATTTTTTTTTAAACCAATTTGTGTGATATTCAAGACAAATTGCAATAAGAATAGAGAAAACCGTTAATCGTTATTTTGAATGTTTGTTATTTCACACTTACTATTTCAATTTACTATTTAATGATTATTTCGAATAATGCGTAGAATAAATTGATCTCTGTATTCCAAATCACTTTGTATCGTTCATATACGTTTTCGTATTACAACATTAATTTCTAGCCGTTATCTTTGTTATAGTTCATTTCACCTCAGCGTGAGGCAAATATAAATGACCGTAATAAAACCCTTACCCTCAGGCCTATTGTGCGACATCGGGGATGGGCACTTGTCGTCTGCCTTTGTATTAGAGTTATTGCTGTTTGTCCCAGTGCCATTATGCAAACTTTTTTAATTGAGAGAAAAACTTAAAACAAAATATATCATTCGCTGTGTTTTGATCGCGTGATTATTTTTATACCAAATATGAAGTAAATCGGTTGATTTTGGGGAAGGAAAAGTAAATAATTAAATCCTATGTGTTTTCAAATATTTTTTATCATCATGAATACGGAAATAAATTTACATTGAATAATGATGTTGAGTTTTATAAAAACCTCTTACTTACTACTGTACACAATAATCATCACCTTATAGTGGCCTGACATGCTTAACATTGTCGTTAATCAAACAATAACCAAGGCTTTATGTTTTGAATTGAAAACTCATAAAAATACTTTACTCTTTATTTGGGCATTGGGCATTGAAAATTGACAACAAAATCAACCCAAGTATTATTAAATAAGCGTAAGTCCTTATAAGGGAATATATTAAATTTATATGGCACACCTACGTCATTAAAATAAATAAACTAATATTACTCTATTGACCACATTAGACTAATAACTTAATAAACCATTAAAGTAGCTAATTTTCACAAAACTAGATAGTTCAAAGAAATTTCAAGATTTCCGTTAAATATACTGTATTAGTCAAATTATATTAAATTTATAAATTAAATTAAAGATAAATAATAGACTATCATTAATGATGTACTTGTTTCGCCTGTCCCTAAATAGCCTATTAAAATTTTGTTTAGTGTGCAAGTAGCTAGAAGGAATAGCCTATGTTTAATTTTTATCCGTGCTATGTACTGCAATAAGATGTGTAATTTTATATTTTCGTGTAGCCCATGCTCTGTTTGTCTATAATATTAAGATGTATTTAATTTTAATTGTACAGGGAGCGGCAAAATGATCTGACGGTTTTCGCTGCCGCGCTGGCGAGCGAGTGAGTGGTGGGGGGTGGTGGGGATAACGGCTTTCCAGAGCCTACGTGCGGACATGTTCAGTAGCCATGGAGCGGTGGACGGCTGAGCACCGTGCGTTTGTCGTGGAAGCGTTTTTTAAAAGTGGCGATTCCTGTGTTACTGTTCAGCGTCAGTTCCGTAGACGATTCAATGTGGGTCCACGTGGTAAAGTCCCAACTCGAAACACCATTTTGCTGTGGGTGAATAACTTCAGAGCTACCGGTTCAGCATTGAAACAAAAATCAACAGGCCGTCCAAGGTCAGTCCGGACGCCAGAGAATGTCGAGAGAGTGAGAGAAGCTGTGGAAGCCAGTCCTCGACGGCCTGCACGTAAACAAGCTGCAGCTCTGCACATGTCCGACCGCTCGGTAAGAAGAATTTTACGGTACGACCTGCACTTTCATCCATATAAAATTGCTATCGTGCAACAGTTGAAGCCCAATGATTATGCCAAGCGCAATGCGTTTTCAGAGCAAATGATTGATTTGCTTACAGATGACAAAATCGTCATTATGAGCGACGAAGCGCATTTCCATTTGAATGGTTATGTGAATAAACAAAATTTCCGATATTGGTCCGTTGGGCGCTCGATGTACGAGAAATATGGACAAAGCGCCCCACGCTTTTTTTACAATAATGCTAGTATTTATCGTTTATTATTGTTTTAAGCTTATTTGAAAAATTATTTTTAATTTTTTAGTTTGATATGCTCTAAAAGCGTGTTTTTAGTTTTTTAAAACTATATTTATTTTTCACTTTTTAGTTCGATGTATTATAAACGCATGTTTTTTAGTTTTTTTTAAACTATATTTATTTTTTTATTTTTAGTTCGATTAATTATTGAAAAAAAAAATTTGGCCGTGGACGGGATTAGAACCCACGATCGGTGAGTCTGGGGATTGACGTCAGCGACGACCCGCGCCTTAGACCGCTCGGCCAACGAACGAACTTGCGTAAGAGAGATATACTAACAGTAATAAGCCACTGGCTTTTAGTCCAAAGGAGAGTTACTTACAAACATACAAGTGAAGCTAATATAAGCGTGTTAAAAAAAACCTATATAAGAAGCGATTAAACATTTAGAGCTGTCTTTTGTGCATGTTACCTAATTAGATGTTTATCTATTGCTATTTATTATAACATTTACAATAAACATAATGTAAGTAATCGTTAATTTGAATTTGAAAATTCAATGTACAATTTTGCTCAAGGTTTAAACATTGTTTTTTTTTTTTTTTACATTTTTGTAGCTGGTCATTTAGGCCTAATCTCAATTTTGTCTCCGCTTAAAATAATATTCTCGAAAGTAATTTAAAACAAGTTGCATTTTGAATCACAGACTTTCTGAATGAATCAATTTTAAATAGTTTAATAAAACTAATAGGTTTTAATTTAATTTTGTTTATTTTCCAAGCAAAATCCAACATAATAATGTTTTGTATTTTAATCTCATTTAGTTTAGATAACGCTTTAGAAATATGAAGTTGTATTACAAACGTTCAATACATTCTACTAAATGTTTATAGTTTAAGTTTGCTAAACTATTTATAATAGAAAGATATCCATACAACAAAAATCAGAATTTTCGCGCCCGCTATTGTTTAATGAAGATTTAGAAATAAAATTTATTGCGGTCGTTACTGTGGAGACTCCGGAAAATGTTAACTTTATTTTCATTTCATGGTTACTAGATCCAAAAACCAAAGTAAACTGTAAAGTTATATGCACATAAATATATATTCGTATAATAAATTAGTGATAGCTATAACCTAACACATTTTGAACCACCAACTATGGTTTCAATCCCAATCCACATACACCAACTTTAAAATTGCCCAGAGAGAACGCTGACCGGCAAAAATGACAGAAAAGATAATTGAAGCTTTGTTTTATGATAATTGTAGAAAGTGATCCAGAATAGAACATCAAGATTATTTAATAAAATAAAATAATTTAATACACAAACTAATAATAATTTAAACTTCACAAATAATTTGTAAAAACAAAATAAAAGATAGGAAAATGTTATGTTCGTAAATCAAATGCCAATAATAATGTATACATGATCTTAACATTGAAAATACTAAACATTTAACCAAGAGCATAAATGAGCACAACTAGAAAATATTGTTAAATTAATTTCTTATTTTTGTCTTCTTTCTTTGGTCAATAATATTATCAAATAGTAAAATAGACTCAACTCCAGACACTGCTATAAGTAATTCATTTCATGAACTTTACACTTACTCCTATTTTTACTTGCTTCCTACTTCTCATTTCTTCAGGAATGAGATGAACTTAGGTATTGATTTTACCATTTCCTTCCGTAAGGCGATATTGTCTTCGATACATTACACATACAAGTTGGTGTTCAGAGACCAATAATAACCGAGACACAGAACTCAGTATGGGACTTCTCACATGTTGTTTATATAAACTTCTTCTTTTTTCAACTACAGTGAATTAAATTATTGGACTGGTACAAATGTGCAGAAAACTCTTCATATGTGAGTGTGGTATATTATAACTATTTATTGGTCTTATATTATAATCGTTTTTCTTACCAAGAAAATTTTTTTTTTAGATAATTTCTATGTTACTGAAAACAACTACGTTCGCTCTACGAAAACGTTCTATAGGCCTATGGATCATAATAAAAAATAAAAGAATATTAAACAAAAGATGAAAAGATGGAACACTTTTTTGAAATTTCAGCTAGTGTTTTTTTTTTTTTTTTTTAATTCTAAACAACTTGACTTTTTTCACGCTCGTCACGGAGCTGTCACGCTAGAAAGATTAAAAGCTTTTCAACTCTCCGCAATAAAATTATGAAGATTTTGGCACCACCAGAAGTTTTCTACCACGTCTGTGAGTGTATATATTGTGTTCACAGACAGACAGACACATATACACACGGACGTCACAATGTATATTCACAATGTTGACCCAAAATTGATTACCCGACGCACTACGACTCTTTAACTGTTAATATCGGGTTTCCCGTATGCAAAAACACATAAAATATATCCCGCACTCTATTTTAAAAATGGTGATCCTAAAAATGTGACCCTGACGTGTTACGACTACAAGAATTTTCGAAAGATTTTAATACTTCTGCATTTTAATAAGAGCCGAAATAATTTTAGACCAGTTACCATAGACACAAAAATCTTGTTAGGTCGCAAAAAATTGCACCGTTCTGACTTTTTGCGATGTTGTTAGGGTAGATACCAATAGTGTAAAACCAAGTTTGCAGCTTCGAAAGACCTGTGCTAACTGCGTGGTGCTTGAAAATCCTCGAAATACTGCAAAATTACCACGCTCGTAAAAAAAATCATCCAACGAGAGAAGATGGGATCAATACAAATTAATTGTTACATTTTCTTAAAGTTAGTGAGCTGAACATTTGTACATTTATTTCTTACAAAATACTTAGAAAAAGTATCATAGATTTACATTTTGTCACGTGCTGCTAAGTGCTAAGGGGTGAACAACCCCTGTACAAAAATGTTTATTGTTACACTTTCCTTAAAGCTAGAGAACTGAAAACACTTATTAATTTTAAGTGTTTTATAGCAAATAAAATAAATTAACACACGCAATTTAAAAAGTTAAGTCTAATGGGCGAACTGGTGGAGGGGGGGATAACAGCCCCTTAAAAGTTATTTGTTATACTTCCTTGTTGAGATTTACTTAAACGTTAAACCTTTACTAAATATAATAGTTCGACCACGCAGCTGGACCGGTGGAAACAAATTTCCAAAATTAAGTTTATATGCCTATGTTTTAGGGTTTCAACCAACAATTTGGGAAATAGGTCTACTCACGAAGGCGTTGATCAACTGTCTTTGTGTACGCAATATATTAGTAGAATTTGTTTGCGCCTAGTGGCCTCCGCGAGTTTGCACCACTTGGCTTCGAACCGGGTACTTTTATGGTAGTTTACGTTTTGATCGATTTTGGGGGAACCCAAGCGAGCTATAAGGTCACGTAAAAAAACAAAATTTGCAGAATTAATAACATCTTACATTTATATTTTTAGAAAAACTATAAAAAAATTCATTCTCGTAGTAAAAATCTCAAAAAATTGTTAGTTCCGGTCAAAAAACGTACTTCCGGTTGTTGGATTTTTTGCTAACGAACACGTCCGAGCAACGTAGACAACCAATATGTGTACCAAATTTGAACCAAATCGGACTTAAAATGCGGCCGCTAGATTGCGAACACACACATATATTTATATTTTTTTTGTTTTTTAATGACACCCCAAAACGTATTCTGGGGACCATGATCGGTGCTGACACCCCTAAATGTGTTCTGGGTACCATGATCGGTGCTCATTTGTTGCTCCCGACCTTGGGTCTTACCATAAAGGCCACTACAATAGCTCATTTTTCCTATGGAAATTCGCTAATAAGCTAATGGTGTGTTTTTATTTGAATTGACTGAAATATTCTTTATTTCTTGGTTTCCTTTTGGATTTTGAATTACTTGATTTAGAAGTGGAGCTTTTGTAAAAAAAAATAATATTCTTAAACTTTGACTCCTTGTCTAATTAAACACAAAAGGTGAATACAAATTATGTAGAAACCCTGATTGTGGGGCAACCATATATTAGAGCATTTTTTGTTTTATCTATTTAATAGGGTACGCTAGTTTCAATTAAAACATAATTTCAGTATTTAACGCGTTTAATTACAACCAATTAAAATTTGAGTTAGTTGCTTGGTCAAGCTTGGCTTTGGTTGTATAATTGCATGCGTTGATTATAAAAATTTACCACAAAGCCAGTCTTTACATTAAATATTCACATGCAAATATTTACACTAAATGTTCATGAAATGAGTCATAATATAATTAGTACAGTGTAATTAATAAACTACAGTTATTACACTTTTCTCTTAACTCTAACCGTTCCTCTTCAACGCAACCAATTTAAAACTCAAAACAATTAAGGAAACCTAAACAGTTTATGCAAACCATAAAGATACATAAACGTTCATTAAATGAAATTATTGAAGCTGGTTAACCTAATAGCTCTTTAGTTTGTTATATCGTACTACCGGTTGCAATGGTAAAACATATCAAACTATCAACTCGTTTTCCCACTTCTCGGTCGAGTTACTGTTACCATAGCAAGGCTTTTTTGACCAACAACAAAAAACATACTCCACCCCAACCATCTAATAGAAAAAACTAAGGTTTTGAATATTTCTGCTTTTTATTTGTAGAGTAGGTTTCTTCATGTTCTATTATTATTTAAGTGGCACACTAGGAAATTTGTTTTAACTCTCAATGTATGTATGCAAATTTGTGGCAAATATTTAAAAAAAACTAATAATTTTACTTTTAACGTAACAAGATCAAATGCCTATAAAGAGTAGAGACAGCAGTAAAGTTTGAGTAATTGATACACTATGTAGCTTCCAACTTAAATTAAAGGGATTTGATATTGATCTATATTCATCTTTTAATGAAGGAACTAAGGCCCAAACAAAATAATGATAGCAGAACATTAACCCAGGGTTCTAACTTAGTTTGATGTCGAAGTTGGGCAGTTTAACATTGTGTGAAAGTCAAAATAAACTTATCTTGTAAAAGGTACAGTGTATGATTTCAGGCATTTCAGTTAGTCATTGTTGTTTATAACTCTAGTAGCAGGTGTCACATTACGTTGGAGTTAACTTTACTGATTCAGGAACTAATAATTGCAACAGGTTTCTTAAATATATATATTTATCTTTAAAACAATATAGAAGGTGGAGTATATAATTACAAAGTTTATTTAGTAGGAATATTAAGTTTTATTTGCTTAAATTAAAGGTTAAGATTGTTTTGTATATAAAATTATACATATATAGAAATGAATACAGAAACTATAAGAAGCGCAATGTATATGGAGAATAGTCAGCCGATTTTATTCGCGCCAAAACAAGCTTGACACGGCGGCCGCAACGAGGCGCAGGCTGTCGGCGCCAGTGTCGCACACTCCCCTCCAACCCCTTGCCATCGCACCAGCGAACACAGAATAAAATAGACTGGCCCATCGCCTGTATACAGTATGAAATAATGAAGTGTGTTAAACCCAAGGCGTATTAAAGACATACCTAAGCCTCAGAATTGATTTCCGGACTCATAGACATCGAAAAAGAGCGAAACCCCGATTGTGTGAATTTAAGGTTTTCCCCAATGTTGCTTTATGAGTTGACAAAATTTCAAAATCAGTTCAATTTAGAAAAACCGATGTTTTTTTAACTCAGGGATTGATGCTCTACAACTTTTAGGGAGGGGGGTAGTGACAAAAATTGATGTTGGAAAGTTACAGCACATTAAAAATGAGTAAAACACAGTTTTTGGCAAAGTTGGAAAAATTTGCTGTTTTTTGGATCCCCATAAAAATCGAACTACTGGACCAATTTTGAACTTTGTTTTTTTAATCAACGCGAAGTTTTGTCCTCTTTAATTTACTACACATCTATTTTTTACATAATATGGACCGTTTTTTAGTTATAAGCGAAAAACTGGAAACATTTTGACGTTTTTGCCCCCCAAAAGTTGCCCCCCCCCCCCCTTCGCGGGCGCACAATTAGATTTGGCATACCCACACCATACCAAACGATTCTAGAAAAAATCTTTTACCGCAATTAATGTAAGCTGGACCCCTTTTTTTATCCTCTATGTACTGGGCTATTACATAGCTTTAGTAATACATTTTAACTGCTTTTCCCCGTTAGTAAAAAGTTTGATTTTCATTAATCGTTCGAAGATTAAAGGTAAAATTATTTAGAATTTTGTATGATACTAATATTTATTTTAATCTTAACATTGTTTACCATTCAATCAACATGGCTTAGCAAACTATATAGAATGACATTTAAGTGTATTTTCTTTACGTTATTATTCTGTATAGAAGTCAACAAATAATACTGCAGCTCTTTATAGTATCACAAAGTAACACATAATTACGGAAAGAAAAATAACAATAACAACATAAACATGGCATAGCAAACTATATAAAATGACATTTAAGTGTATTAACTTTACTTTATTTTTCTGTATAGAAATCGACAAATAATACTACAGCTCTTTATATTACGCCAAAGAATAGAATTTATATGTACCGGTAAAAAATTTATTGATGGAAAATTTTCAAAGTTATTAGCTGAAGAAACAAAAAATGTTCAGTAACAGAAGAAACAAGTTCAACTTTAGGCTTAGGCCTACGTAAAATGTAGTAAACATTTTTCGCCTGAGTTCATTCACTTCGAGTGCCATTCTCTGTCTCTCTAGCACCGGCACGGCGGCGACAGTGGCGCTTCCGCTACCTAGTGAACGCCGTGGCAACCTCGTCAAATTCAAATAAAACTAGGCTGTATTTTTTAACATGGGGATTGCGCTTCTTATAGTTTCTGTATTCATTGTATAATAGTCTGTATGGAGTAACCTGTCCTCTGGATCGCTCGGCTACCTGGGGCTGGCCTGAGCCAAACCCCAGCCCTCGCTTCCGCCCGCAGCTGATTCCTTAATGTGTCTCGTTTCTGCATCCCCACTAGGAAATTAACTTTCTTTTCATGATCATAATTTGCAAATTTCCATCGAATATTTGAAAAGTAGATGAAAAAATAAGAAGAATGATACCAAACAAGACATAATTTGGTAAAAACCAAACAATATAGGCGCAGCCTGTTTGTGTGCGGTAACAATCGAGTTGGTTTTGTGTAACGATATTAAATTCAATGTTGTCAAAAATGTATACATAACAATATTATTAACTAGTTGTATTGTGAACCTATTGTGCTTAAAAGTTTGTAGAATATTAGTTGTAATATGTATATTATGTGGGGTTAGATACATTATACATTCTAACTAGTTGTATTGTGTACACATAGTGATTATAACTTTGTAGAATATGTATATATTGCGCTTACAAGTTTATGTCCCATAAAGTAGAGTTAACGCATATTTTTTCGTGATTTAAATATATTTTCTGAACATATATTGTTAAAGTATGAAGAAAACAGGTTGTGTTATTAATATTTTTTGCATTGTTATTCTAACCCCCGGAAACTCATAAACTGTTAATTAGGGGAAAGTTGGACACAACCGGGTACCAAAACGTTTTTAATTTTTTCTAGAGCCACTATATATTTCAAATACCTCAAATTTATATTTAATTGATAAAATTCTTTGTTACTGAGTGAAAAACATCTTTTCCTGACAGAAAATATTTTTTTCTGCTGAGTATCAATTGTGTTATTAAGAGTATGCAAGTACCCGGTTTTGTCCGACCTGGTACAGGAATAATTGAAAAACATGACTTTTACACAACAAAAATATTTATTTGTAAATAATACTATTAGAACAACCTTTAAAATTATGATCATAGTGTATATTAGCCTACAAATCACGTTTCACAAATAAATTTAAAAAAAGTAATATTTTCAAATTCTGTTTTTTTTAACTTTTCACAATAATTAATGTTTACAAAAATCACAAATAAAAGTGGTATCCTGATCTTCTGCACTGCAACAGCCTTCGTGTGCCCATCCATCATAGACAACACACCGTATCCAATTTACTTGTGATTTTGATTGGGAAAATAATTCGTTGCAAAATAAGCAGGCTTCATCACCTTGTTGGTCTTCTTCATGTGATGTTGAAGGCTCTTTTTTGTGTTAGATTTCTTTTTCTTCTGGGTTTTGATGGTTTGTTCAGGGGCCTTGAACAAATTCGGCTTTAAGCTTTTCTTTTCTTGCTTTCTATTTCTTTCTTGATCTTCTAGCTCCAATTCTTGCTTATAAGGAGAAGAAGTAAGAATCACTGTCTTCCCTCGCCTCTTGTCGAACTTCTTCACACTTCTTGGACCCTGCTGCACTGGACGAGGCTTTATTTCTATTGAAGATATTGAAAAGGCAGAAGAAATAGACTGGCTTACACTGTCTGTTTGTGCAGACGTCGACACTGTTAAAGGATTGGTGGTGATTGTACAACTTCACTTTGATCAGCCATAGAGTCTTCACTGACTGATGTAACTTGAGGTTGTCCTGGCAGAGGATTATTCCCATTTTCCATTAGTCTCTCTGTTGTATTGGACGGTGCAAATAGGTGTTCAGGGAATACACCATTATTGAATGGGTAGATCCCTGTCTTCACAAACCCGTTTATGGCTGTCTGTGCAACTGCTGCCCTCAAATATGCAACTTTAAATAATTGTCCAATTTGATAAATTGTAACAGCACTGCCAGGATGATTGATCAGCCATTTCCTCACTTCCTGTTCGTAATAGCTACAGTAGACTCCCGATTATCCGCGATAATGGGTGGCTGAACTTCCGTGTATAATCGAAATCGTGGATAATCCAAAACTAACCTAAAATGCCCTAGAAATAGTTAAAAATGACCGTAAAACTAAAATAAGTGCTAAATTAATCTTCACAAAAGGTTCAGGTAATTACAATTAATTTTAATATGTAGAATACTGTATTATGTACCTTTATATGTTGGAAAAATTACATAGTTTCACACACACTATTTACATATTATTTACAAAGAACAAAAACAAAACAAACATAGTCCAGTACATAACTACTACAGTACTACTGTTATCAAAATGCACTTTTACGTATGTAATTTGTATTTTTTTGGTGATCTCGGCATATTTTGGCGATCGCGGTTAAGCCGCAACGCGGGTAATCCACTCGTGGATAATCGGGGTTCTACTGTACTTAGTAGTGCCATTACAGAAACATCAAGTAGCTGTAGGCGGTGCGTTGTATGAGGAGGGAAACATAAAATGATAACATGTTCTTTTCTTGCCATACTTATTTATCAACTCAATACTTTTGACGTGTTTAGAATGGCCATCTAGGTTCAAAAGAACTGGCTTGTCTGCGGAGGGATGTGAGAATTCAACAAACCGTTTGAACCATACAAGGAAAGTTTCCCTCTCTTGTTGTAAGCTCCAAAAAATCCCGGTGGGGCATCATCCATCAAAAGGGGGTTTGCTTTAGCTCTTGGAAAAATAAACATAGGGGGCATGTAAATTCCAGCTGCGTTCATGCAAACTTCTACTGTCACAAGAACTCCCCGTTCAGCAGAGCTCAGACAGCCTACCTGTTTCTTACCTCTCAGGGTTAATACTTTTGAGGGTTTGTTCGGGGGTTTGTTCTGTTTGAGGGTTTGTTGAGTTAAAATGCCTGTTTCATCCACGTTATATATGTCACAAGGTGGCATTTTGTGTTTTTCATAAATAGATTCTAAAAGGGTGAAAAATTTATTTACCGCATTACGGTTAAAGCCCTTTGCTCGCGCTAATGACGTCTTTTCTGGATCTCTCAATGAAATTTCTGAATTTCTGGACAAAAAACTATACAGCCATTCTTTTCCGGCCATCTTTTTTTCTTAGTTAAATGTGTGCTGTATATTTTTTTTTCTGAAAGTTCAAGTGCAAGTTCTCTTAGGTCACTAAGTGTTACCCCAATAGTTTGTTTTTCTTCTAAGGTTAGAATATGTGCTACTAACTCCTTCTCTTGAGCTGTACAAAAAACTTGCTTAAATCTACCTAATTTTTTTCAGCAGCTGTATTAGGGGATAATGCATTCAGACGAGCCTTTTTTACAGTGTCTTCAAGTGTACTTTGTAGGACATTAAATGTAAACGATGCTTTTTTATATCCCATGTTGCCACTCAAAACTTCTTGAATAGCACCAGTCATACTTTCTTGAGACCAACTCTGTCTATTTGTTTTCCTCTCATATTTAATTTTCTGGGCATCATGAAACCAGAAAAACAATGTAGGCTACGCTATAGAATATTCCATTATTTTATAAGTTATCTGGAATATAATAATTTTGTATGTTGTTGCAATAATCAATAAAAAATATATAACTTATTTATATAGCCTTTGCCAAGATCTTCAAGTTAACTATTTTATAACAAGTAGGGAATTCTGCAGAAGGCCTTATAGTCAGAAGTTCATTTTAAAAGAAAGTAGGGAATTGTGTAGAAGACCTAGGCCACATTTTAGTATGAATTTCATTACTCATATGATAAAATATTCTCAAAAAATGCATTGACCTACTTGGAAAGTCATTTTACAAATTACCGTTGGCTACAATTAATTAGTTATAATTTTTTCTAAATGGCATCATTCAAGTAAATTTTATAAGTAAATAAAAATAAAATAATGTTTTTATTAATATTTACTTAAATTATTATCAATCTATTGGAATGCATTAGTGCTATTCCAGGATTAATTTGTCTCTATAGTGTCTGTATATTTTCAACTGTCTTTTTCTAAGGATGAAAGTGTGTTATTATTGAGACTTATTGTGCGTATAAATCTTACAAACGAATAAAAGACGAGTCCCTTTAACAATTTCCCAATTCTTAAATAAGTAATAAGTCAACAGTATCGCCTCTGTTTAATAAATTTCGTGAAACTGGCAGTTTACATCATCGGAAAAGCAAAGGTTGACCATGACTGTTAACAGTGGAAGTTCTGGACTATGTGAAAGAAAGTTTGAATCGCTCACCCAGCAAATCACTCAGAAAGTTAGTAATCTTTACAGGCTGGACTACCGCATTTAGGGCTACTAAAAAATTAAAACTTCGTGCTTTCCGCTTCGGTGTCGTTAATGAACTGAAAGAAGTTGACCACGGTAAACGTCTACAGTATTGTCGTTGGATGCGTTCTCTTGTTAATGTCAAGGGTACTGAAATATTGGATCGTGTTTTTTTAATGACAAAGCATGGTTTTACTAGTATGATTACCTTAACAGCAAAACTACTGAATTTGGAGCGATGAAATCCTCACTCGTTTCACGAACGACCACTACACTCAAGTAAAATTGGTGTTTGGTGTGCGATCTCTCGGCATCGTGTTATATTGCTTTTATTTTTTGATAATTCTGTAGATGGTGTTTTTTATCGCAGCTTAATTGAACAATGTATTTGTTAGATTTACACAAACGATATTGCTGGTTCCAGCAGGTTTCCAAGATGTTATGCTTCTAAATGTTGTCGATAAATCAGTTAGGCTGTTTTTAATTTACAGAAAAAATGTAAAAACTTCATAAATATTTTGTAATATTAATAGTATTCCCGATATTTTATGTTTTACAAGTAGGCCAATATTTTTAGTTTTATATTAACACAATATAATAAAACCTGAACACAGAATCTCACAACTAATACGTTTCAACGACAAATTCGACATCTTCAGTTTTGCACGAGCTATAATAATCAAACTATAACTGATAATAACTATAAATAAAAACAATGTACTAAACCATTTTAAAATTATGCAACAAAAGTATTGGTTTCCAGCTATAGTAGGTTATCAAAATGTAACGATAGTAACCTAATGCGTTTATTAAAATAATAATCTTCTATCAATACCTTATTTACTTCCAAAGTAACAATCTTTAAAAAAAACGACAAACGGAATACGAAGCGTTTCATGTCGTATTATGTTTATATGAACTATTTCCTGACTTTCAGAAGCTTTAGAATCATCTCTGAAATATTTTGAATTATTTTGTATAACAATATTGTTCACTTTATGTTTGTGTTGCTTTTCACACAGGGAAATTTGTAAAATACTAAATCCAAGCAATATTTTTTAATTAACAAACTTTGGCATCAAAGCACTTTATTGCCTAATGTTTAATTACTTTCTACACTCACGGAGTAGATTAAAACAATGTTTGTACAACTCTCGCGATTAATTATAATTCCATTCTCAACATAGCCCACTCCATAAACACGTTTTATACAGTTTAAATAGTACTCATATTGACACAGTAGCTATAATGCCATTACCTTGTAAGAGGAATTGTAAATATGAACTAGCCAATATAATATGTAATCGTACAAACGACGTGAGTTTAATTAAATCTTTATTTACACTAAGAGATCGTTGTTTGTAGGCAATGTGTAGTAACAAATAATCCAGTTTGGAAAAGCGTCCTGTATGTGGAATGGTAATGGTGTATAATTTTTTCATATCTTCCCCTCAGTATGATCTCCTTTCGGATACAATATTTCGATACCAAGCAGGCATTTGGCTTCATGTGCCGTGTAGCATTTATGAAGTGATCCGTGTATTCCACTCGATTCCACGTTCACCGTGCAGTACAGATCTTACGGGAGAATAGACATGCTACTACCATTACAGAGAACATCACGTTTATTGTCATGCGGGTTGCGTCAACTGACCGAGCGTTGCATGGTTTTTGAAGTTATACTTCTTTGCGCCCGTTGTAATTGGGATGGGGTGTCGGTCGAGTAACCGCGTCAACGCGTTAGGAGTAAAATCCGGAAAGTGCCTTTTTATATCTTTCTTCGTAGGCTATATTCGTATACTTTCCTATACTTCAAAACGTCGGATTGATTTGAAACTTTGCACACTTATCAAGGACCTATGGCAATACAATATTAATTTTGTTGGGTGGAGTAAGTGAGCACTGATCATGGTCCCCTGAACACGTTTTCGGCAGCCATTAAACATTTTATATGCAGGGTGATTCACGACGATATGCAGAAACTTCGGGAGCTCATTCATTTTGTTGGATGTAGTAAGTGAGTACCCAGACTAACCAACCAAACAGATGCAACGATAGTATTCATAAGCGTATGTAACAAAGAAGGAAAAAATGGGATATTACTTTTAAATATTTTTTAGTGTTTTTATAAAAGGGCTATCATCTACAAAATAGTAGGGCTACTCTAAGTTAAGACTAGTTTTTCCCAAAATATATTAAATCAATAGTAGGTCTACCTGTCTATACCATAGTTTTTTAAGTTGGCTACTATCCCTGAGACTGTCGTAAGGATAACAGAGCTTATGGGCGCTCTGTACTGCACTGTGAACGTGGAATCGAGTGTAAAGAAGGTTTATTAAGAGCCGTGACCTCGAGATGCGCAGTAGACTTAGAGTTGCTCAGAGTGATGGGGATTCAGAGAGGTCAGTCTGTTACCGCGCTCCGAACATAATACTTCGGTGAGGAAGTCCTAGTACAACAATGATATTAGCGTGGTGTCCCTTCCCCTCCATCGTTCGGCGTCCCCACTTACCTAAATTCTTCCCTCCCGCTGGCGCATCGTAGAGGTCATGCTATATCTGACGAATCATAAATATTGTCCGCGAGAGGAAAGTAGTCCCCTGAGCTCTTGCTTATTCAAAAAATTGCAGGCGCTTATCTGAGTCGGCGCTAAGCTTACGTTACACACGGCATTCTGCGGTCACATTCACTGTGGCAAAACATGTAAAATAGCCAATTGAGGTTTTGCTTTATTGTAGCTATTTAATTGTGTTAATAGTGTTGCGAAAACCATTAAGGTTTGATAAGCCTTCCAGTTTTAAAAACTAACTTTATTACAGTATAGGATTACTATAAAAAAGTTTGTTTTTGAGAAAGAAAGTTGTTACTGTACAATTTTGTATAGTTAGGCAGTAAGAAAAACCGTTATTGTATTTACAAGTAAGATTATATTTACACTTATGTACATAGTGTTTACAAGTTCTTAAATTACTATACAATATTAAATTGTAAACTATTTTAAATTTATATACAAAACTAGCAAAAGCTTTTTGATAGGCCTACTAAAAAAACTGATATACAGTAAATCCCTCGACATTCGCGGGCTTGGTATTCGCGGTTTTGAAAAAGAAAAACTACTGTATTAAATAGAAATAAAGTACATGTAAAATTTGTAAATTATTGCAGTGTTTGTACTGTAATAATTATTGTACGATTAATTAATTAATTAATTTAATTAAATTAATTAATAATTATTAATTTAATAACATTGTATAAAACCCACGTCGTCAAAACACTCACAAATACACCAAAACATACAAGATGGGATTTAAAAAATCTTTACTAGCAAAATGCACTTAAAATTTTCAGAATAATTAGATATCTAAATAAATATATAATATTATTTAAACAAAACTATGGGGTGCGAAAGGTTTTTACAACGCGGAGCGCCTGCAAATGCCGTGCGGTAACATACAAACACTGCTGCATACCGTCCTGGCTCAGAGGACGTCTTTCCTCTCGCGGACAATACTGGGGTAGTCTTCTGTCGCCGATCAGCTCTATTCTGCGGCTTTTCTTCCAAACGTGGAAGAATGTGATCTTATCTGATAGTTACATCAAATTTTACAACAAATACAGTGGATTAATTTAAGACCGTTAGGAACCAATCGCCTGTCATACATGAAGTGTGCTGTATTCATAATTAATTATTGTGGTCTGAGTTAATTTGTTGAACATAACACATTTTTATTTTACCAGTAAAAATTGCATTCATTTCTGCTTATTAAAATAATTTTCATAATGTCCGTATCTTATCTTTAGGTTGTTTAACCTTCAACTGTTTATTGCGTATATTTACTTATCAAGGCTAATTATTGGAGTTAAATTATTGTAGTAAAGGTGAATATTAGTTTAGTATTATATTTTCTAACAGAGTTAAACCTCGCGTAAGTGCTTTAATGTTTTAATCTATACATATAAATAAAATTGAAGTGTCTGTCTGTGATTTCTAAATACATAATTTTTTCTAAGTTGATATGGCTATTCACACGTTACCAAAACCTAAACATGAATTTTTTTAATTTTTTTTTTTTTCTGTTTGTTTGTCCGGGCTATCTCCGGAATTGCTGAACCAATTTTGACGAAACTTTCACTTGCAAGTAGATGAATTTTCAGAGATTAATCTAGGCTACTTTCTATCCCGGAAATATTTGGGGTTCTTGTTTAAAAATATAAAAAATGTAAAAATATTGGACAAATTAGGGGTTTTGCAAACGGACGCGACACCCGACCATGATTAATAAAACAACTGATTTGAATCAAAAGCTTAACACTTTGACGAGGTCGTCTGTGTTTTAATTTACTGTATACGATGGTTTAACTGTTAAATATGTATCAAAACAGTATGCAATAATGTGAAATGTATTCATAGATGTTAAATACACCTCAAAACCTGATTTGTATTTTATTGTTCCTTCGGGAGTTATGAGTAACAAACTGGCGGAAACCGGGATTTTAGCGTTTATTGGTGCATAGTTAATAATTTACGTAGGCCTAAAATGGATACATAGATAGATTTGTGTCAAACTCATGCGTTTTTGGGCTATGAAACTTGGATTTAAAATCGATTTTTTTTTAATTGCATGTAATGGTAAAGCAACAATATTTACCCGATAGTCCTTTTATTTGTTTAGTCATGTAAGCGAGCGAGGTACCAGCTAGTAAATAATAAATTACAACACATACAAATATATATAGCAAAAATAAAAATATATAATTGATCAATTGATTTCAGTTAAACTAATACAGACATTTGTTTGCGTAAATTCGTCTGTTATACTGAGATCTTAATTTTTTTATTATTGTTTGATGAAATAATTTAACAAAATCTAGTTTGTTTATTAATTTTAACTTGAACTAAGCAATTCTTTAAAATGTGTTTAAAACTGGTAAATTTGAAAGAGTAAGCACCACCCAGATTTTGGAAATTGAAAACATTAGAGGTAAAATAATATACATTATAACTTATTTCATCCCGTCTGTCCCAAGTTAATGACAACACACCACTGCTTTTATAACTCAATATGCTAACTATTATGTTAAAGCCAAGACCGATATCAGTCAAGATTTTATTATCATTATTATCTTTAACAAATATTTTTATTAAGGTTCCATTAAACAATCTCTTAATCGTATTTTGCAGCTTTCCATCGATCCATCTACAGTACTACAGAAATTGACGTCTGTTCCTGAACGTAATTTGTAAGGAATCAAACTGTGGAACTAATAGTAAGCCTATCTGCTTTTATTGAGTGAATTAAAAAACTGACGTTTCCCTCCGTTCTAAATATAATAATCATGGGGATTATTGGAAGAAATTGAATTTACCCACTTACCCCCTTCTCTCTTAATTTCATCTTAGTTCTCAGACCTGCCAGACTTAGTAAAACGATTTTCAATTTGATTCTAAACTGGATTTATTTTGGAATACATTTTATTAAATTAAATTAAAATATCTTAAGCATTATACAACTACACTAAGTCAGTGGTTATGGAAACTATAAATTTTCGCAGCAATAAAGTTATTGTATGACTATATGAGTAATATATTAAAAGCATACATCACAAAATTAGCATTAAATATAAACTTAAACATTAAACTTAGACAAACTTAAATATTGTTCTAATGTATTGTTCAATAACATTGAGCGCATTAATTCATACAACCGCGGAAAACCAACAGGCCTAAATACTTCTGCAGTTTGTCTAACGGGGGTAGGATGATAACGAGTTCCGCCTTTACATTCAGTCAAGTCGTATCCGTTGGCCAACTATGTATTATACTTATTGTCACATGTTTGAGCGTTTTGTGTTGTGAAGTAAGTGTTGTGTTAAGTGTAGTATGACAATTTCTGTTTAAGTGTTTTTATATTTGACTTGATAATGGAGACGTGAGCTCCGAAATCGATTGTACCATCGTATAAGGACTAAATTAGGACTGTGGACGGACATAAATAGGTATGTAACCAAGTTTTATTAATAAATAAAGGCAATAATGGTTAATAGTATATGTTTCACCCCCTCTAAAAGATTTTGGAATACATATGTTTAAACATATACTTTTAAAATGCCCAGTAAAACACTTGCACAGGAAGATAGAAAAAGTTATGATGTGGTTTCGGGGAACGAATCTATTTGGTATAATCTATCATTATTTGATTTCATGTCTTTATATCGCAATGACCCCTCTGCCACTGTTCACGTCTACTCTAACTAAACCTGGGGTAAGATTTTAGCCTTTCATACCGACTGGTGGTTTTCACATCACCTCATATAACTTAATTCAAAACTTTACTGTATTCCTAAACTGTTACTAATAAGTAATATTTATACTTACAGATCTCGGAACGCCAAGTCTTGTACTTTCTCTATGTACTCAGAGTCAGCACCAAGACAAGTGTTTATTACTGTACTCTAAAAAGCAAGTAAGTGCTCAGCGGTTTCCTCCGACTGGTTCTTATATGTTCATAATATTATGACATTTATTTTCCTTAATGAAATCGTAACCAAAGAGTCAGTAATCAGATTTAGACTAAATGTGACAATACTTCGAGTCACGCATATATTTTCTATTCCAAGTCATTTAGAATTTAGATACAGGGGCAAAATGATAAGGGAAATTATCAGTATGCTACACTACACCCTCTTTAAAGTCGGAATTGTCTGTGGCTAACTTCCATTAAATTAATAAGTGTTTCTACTTGTTTATGCCAACGCACTCTGTGCCTTAATTCTCAAACCTAGCTCTGTTATATAGATTGTAACTGGTTTATGATCAGTACTGTAGCTTAATTATTAGTGTGTTTATAAAGGTCCCAAGTTTGGTTGGTATACCCTTGCAGACTCTCCAAACATCGAGTATGATTTTTAAATTCAAGTGATGTTCAAATTAGAAATACCAACAAAAAATTCATTTTTAAGTAGGTGGTTGGTAATGGTTATAAAGGGTTGTTCGTACGACATTGTTTTTGGTACAACTAAATGTTTCACAGGTTACTTGTCAGAAAACCTATTTTATCGCTAAAATTTCGATTGAAATCGTAGTTTTGTAAATGTTTTACTGTCGTTGACACTTAAACTTTTTTATAGTAAGGACTGCATGTGTATAACCATAGATTATGAATAGGTTATCCAAATACAATGGTATAACTCTAAAATTTAACGAATTAATTGTCGAGGTCGCCCAAGAATTTATAATTTAGATTTAAAAGATATTTTGAAACAAATATTATGGAGCATTAATTATTCAATCAAAAGAGTTAAAATATAATTATAAATATAAATAAAATTGAAGTGTCTGTCTGTGATTTCAAAATATAAGCTTTTGCTAAGATAATATGATTATTAACACATTACAAAAACCTAAACACACATTTTATAAATTGTTTTGTCTGTTTGTTTGGAGGGCTAATCTCCGGAATGGCAAAACGATGTTGACGAAACTTTCATTAACATAGAAAGGACTTTTCAGAGAATATCTTAGGCTACTTTCTATCGGGGCTATATAATACAAGGACTAGCTAGACCAGTCTGCTACGGAGAACGTTCCCGTGCTGCCATTGTGATGACGTCACGGCGATAATGCCTGCTCCATTCCCACCGCTTCTCATTCTCTGCTACAATAATTTCAATATCTTATCAAAGCTATACAATTTTTATATGATGCCCTCTGCTTTATTTAGTTTTAGTATTGACACTACACAAAGCAATAAGTAGACTGTAAACAAAGATGTAAAAAGAAAACAGGGTTACAATAAAACTTACTAATTTGTGGGTAATAAACCGTTGTAGTGTACTAATGTTAGCATACTTTTAAATTGATTCTCCGAAACATTTCTGAAAACTAAATACGAAATTGAACAAAATGTGTCACATTATTGAAAATAATTATATTTATTACAATAAACCACCAAAACTTGAATGTCATACTGCAGTTTAATAAAACATGTGTAGTACTTATAAAATAAAACACATAAAACTTATAAATACTTACACATATTGAGTAGCTTATATGCCTATTGACATAATAATTACTGCTGACATAAAATATTTTTTCAAAAGTAAAACTGCTTTATAGAAATTTTCCTTCCCTAGGCCTTAGGGAATAGTTAATTTAATCGTTGAATTTAAACAACTGAACTATTTAAATTTAAATTGATACTGTGCAATTTAATTTAGTCTAGAAGTTTAACTTAAAATTACTATAGGTTTTAATTTGATTATAATTATTTGTATACTAGCTGAAAGTAACCGTGCTTCCCTACGGTTTAATATCATTAGGATTATGGACTACTTGAATTAGTAAAAGTTAAGTTTAACATTGATAATTACTTAAATAAATCTAAAGAATTCGCTTCTTAGAATAAATGGACTACTTAAATAATTAGTCCATTAAGTTAAGTTTAACATTGATAATTACTTATATAAATCTAAAGAATTCCATTCTTAGAATAATTTCAATAAGTAAAGTGGACTTTTTGCAAAAGTTAAATAGTTTTATTAAATTTTTAATCTATATTTGTTTCTTATTTTTATAATATATAAAACTATTTTCTTTTTTTTTCTTCTTTTTTTTAACAGCTAGTTGTAGACCTTCTGTTAACAACAGGTAAGTGTGGGCTACCAAAGTTGATGTTGTTTGTTTTTTCTTAAATGCTAAGTACCTCTTTGTAAACAACATTTTTAGTTTTATTTTCTAGCTGAAGGAGGACCAGGCCATGGGAGAAACAGTCACTCCTCAGATCTACGACAGCCATTTTCAAACTCTGCCCTTGTGATTTGTTGATAGACATGGAATAGGGAACTTTACAGGGAACTGCAGACGTTTGAATTCAAAATGATAGTCCGACGGAATAAGAGGACTACGGGGAAAAAAGACAGTTTCTCCTTGACCTAAGCCTGTAAATATTGTCGCTTCAATAACATGCTTATGCAGAGTTTTCACCTGCAGCCTGGTACTGTTACAGAGTTTGGGAGGGTTTAAGTTGCGGAGTAGCATTATAGGAGCACCATCTTTCAGAGAAAGAATATGAGGGGGTATTCCAGGAGGGTTCGTCAACCCTTAAACGCTCTAGGGCCTATGAGCAATATGTGTACCAAATTCGACGTTTCTAGGCCATATGGTTTTTGTGATATAAAATAAACAATATTTATGGTTTTAGGGGTTGTTTCAACCCTTAAACGCGAAATATTTTAAAATTATTTCTTAATGCGCCTCTAGGGTCTATAAGCAATATGTGTACCAAATTTCACATTCCTAGAAGGTATAGTTTTCGAGATACTGTGATGAGTGAGTCAGTCAGTGGTATTTCAGCTTTATATATTATATAGATTATATATTTATTTATAACTATTTATTCTGACAATTTTAAGTGCATTTTGCTAACAAAGATTTTTTTAAACATTTTAACTTAAAGCTGCAGAAGATATTACTAGACTTGAGAATCTTGGTAACTTTTTAACATAAAGTAATCTCGCTTGCAACTCTTACATTAAATAAATAATATTTTTAATTTTTATTTTTATTTGAAGCTGAGTACTTAAAATTTGTTATTTTTAAATTTTGAGTTATCAATAATAACCGGTACTTTAAGTTTTAATCTTATTATTATTTATATATTATAAATTTGAGGATTTTGTGGACAAATGTTTTGGATATTGCGTGTCTATTTCGATCTATGTCTTGCAATACGTACAGGTCACAGTACCCCCTCCCCCCCACCCAACTTAGATCCAAGTGCCTCTGTTATAATCAATAATAATTTTCATAAAAATTCCTATACATTTTTTATTTTTTATTTATGAACAAAATTATTGATTTTGTGGTTTGCATTGGCATTACATATCACCATATGTCACCAAAGAGGTTGGCGAGCTAAGCGAGCAGGGGTAGAGTTCCTAGTTATAAATAAAACAAAGTAACAACAGGTTCGTCACAAATTTAAATGTCAGCTCAAGATATTGACAAGACAAACACTGACATTTTACTTGTTCAGACAATGTGGAATACAGATTAATGATGGTTGGTTTCAGGAAATTTTCATTTGTTTGAAAAATCAGTAAAAACAAGAATACAGTTACTTTGAGTTTAGAACAAAATGTATCTTATTTAATTATAAAAATAATTGCACATCTCTAACAACCATGCACGGAACACAATCTATTCTTGAGTAATATAACGATTAAATGTAATTAATTACAAATTGAATAGGAATCGTTTATGTGCAAATCTCAATGATGTCAGCATATTTGTAATCATGTAGAGAAATAGGGGCAATGCATATACACGATCTGTATTTTCCTCGCATGAGTAATTGATCTATTCAATTGCAATTAAATTTCAATCCAGCTTCGAAAATATTTAGTAGTGCTATAATTCAAATACAACAATGCAATGTTTTGGAAGCCTGAACTTAAAACATTTAAACATTTTTTAACTTTAGTACATTTTCTTTTTTTACCTAATTTCTATACATTTCTTAGACATGTCTGTGTATTTAATCTTTAAGAGGAGAGAAAAACTAAATATAATATTTGCAACTGTTTACAATATAATTTAAAGTTAGAGTTAGAAATTCTGTTACCATTGTACCTAACCTGAATGAGTAGGCCTATACACAAGGAAAATATGATACCATTTAAATATAATGTTTATGAATTAGCCACAAAAGTAATTATTTAATGGCAGTTTTTGAGGTATCCAAGACAATTTCAACTAGTTTCCTTGTACGTAAATGTTTTTAGAATGTTTTTAAGACATCTTTCGAAGCCGTAACGTCATCGTCAGATCTTTAGTATTTTTTTACACGTGAACCATCTTGACATGGGCGAGGTAGAACTGTTGAGATTACAACAAACAATGTTAAAACACTTTTATAGTTATCAGTTGTAATATAAAATTGGGAATGTAGTTAAAGTTTAGAATTATAAATAATATATAAATATTTTATAAATTGGAAAACATTTTCGTCTAAAGTTGAAATTTATTTAGTATTTCATTAGTTAATTAAAGCTTAATATAATTCAAATATACACTATATCGCTAGTGTGAATTTCAATAAGGGAGGAAAACCATTTAACCAATTTTTTGTTACATAATTAATTGACTTTTATCATAATGAAATGTCGATGTCTTTTACCAATTGTACAAATATTTTGGGGAAAATGAGTAGTTGAAGTATCATCGTTGATATTTTCTTGAATGTTGGTTTTGTTCTAATATATAATATTACGCTATGTTTAAGCCTAAGTAAGTTAAAAAACAGAAAACACTGACGTGTGTCTTGTTGATGTATAATGGGGGAAATCGTCTGAACCGTTGGCAACACTGTTAAGCTAAGCACCTTATAAATTGATTATACTTTCCTTGTCAACATTGCAAATACGAGTATGTAGGGGCAATTTCACCCCATGAACTAAAGAATGATTTCTTGATTCTAAAGAATGGTTTTGATGAAATTATATTTTGTGAAATATATTAACATGTTTAGCACATTGTTCTCTGTCAGTTTACGTGGATAACTTTAACAGTATAAATAACATAAGCATACAAGTATACGTGTTTATTCTTTGTAATAATTCCAATAGCACAAATATTTATAGTGTGATAGTAAAACAATCCTATGAAAATGACTAGATATTATTACGAATTATTATTTAGCTAATTGTAAATGTTGTAATTTAAATTAACACATCTGTAACGAACATAAAGTACTGTTGTAACATCATACTTGACTTTTAAGGTCCATGAATCCTTATGACTAACCAGATATTGTAACACAATTCAAACATCAGCAAAATAAAATCTCACCAAGCTGAATACATGACGTATAGTTCAATTTTTGCTTGTTAACATATAAGCAGGTTAACGTAAAAACGCGATATCATAGAAAAAAACAAATCATAACTAACTTTGCAGAAGTGGAAGAGTTCCAACATATTGTTTAAAATCAAGAGTTTTAATGGCTTGGGAATAATGATTGTGGGGGCTTAATTTAAATTATCTAATTGTACATTTATTTATACTGTACATAAGGTCATATTAATCTGAGTTACTATATCAAAAGATATTTCAAAAATAATGTCAACAATAAACACCACATACAAATTTTTATCAAGAAAAACCTCACCACAAGGTTTGATCATAGAACTTTTGTAAAAACACAAATAGTGATGTTATCCTTATTAATATCAACTTAATGATTTTGTATAGTAAATACAGTAAAATCCAGATAATCCGCAAAATTTACGATAGCGGAAAAACAACACAAAAGTGCTTTAAATCATTTTATTGGACATTAACAGAACGTACGTGGAAAAAACTAAAACTAGATTATACACATTATTGTATTTAATTAAACGACTTTTTGTTTAGTTTTTACAAAAAATAGGTTAACTGCTTTTGTTTCTTCGTGTTAAATAAATAAAAAAACATTTCTATTGCTATTTTTTTATTTACTTTTACCATATTAACCAAAAACTAAAATTAACTTTAGGAAAATAAAAAACATTTTTTTAAAGTTAAATTAGCGTTTGGGGATATTCTGACACATTTTATTCAGCGTGCGAAGGGTTAATAACCAATGTTTGAGTTTAATTATAATTCTGTAAGCATTTTTATTTGTGTTTGTTTATAGTTTTTCAATCTAACCTTAAAAAGCTGTTGGTTTTGAAGAGTATTAAAGTGATTATAAATTTGCTTAGTAATGTTGCTATGGTAATACATGTAAACAAACATAAGCTTTTTATACGAACAGCTGTTTTTGTGAGCTATGGTTTTGAGTTCATACAATAAATGCTGTTCAGTTTCTTCCAAATTTGAAACTTTTTCGGGAAACTTTTCAAACTTTTCTTTACGTATAAACCTTCTATGAACTACTACAAACATTTTAAGACCAAAAATAGCCAAATCGGTCCAGTCGTTCTCAAGTTTTAGCGAGACTAACGAACAGCAATTCATTTTTATATATATAGATTAATTGTATTAGGGGTTTACTAATGTTCATTAACAATATGAATGAACAACTAAAAAAGGTTTTGAAATCATTTTGCATTTTGTCAAAACTAGCTTAACTTAGAAAGAGCCAAAGTACTTTTTAACTTCCTGTTATACAATACAAACAAAAATTCGGTGATTCTCATTAAAAGAACTTTAAACAACAAATTAATGTATGATATAAAGCATCATTTCTGAGACATAATGTCAAGAAGTTTAGAAAACATTAATTAGAGGTTTATGTTCGCCACTTTCTAATCGAATTAGCCTTTCGCATTGAAATTAGGCCTATACCACTTTGCATTAACTTTATAGTTTCAAGGGCTGATTAGTAATCAAGGTAAGTGTGTACATTAGCAAATTACGTTTAACAGTTCCAAGTTGACCTACCGTGACTTTAAACAAGTTGTAATTTATATAGTACGTAAAAGTTTTAGACTGGGTATTTTCAACAGAAAGAAAAATGGTAAAAAGATCTTAGTGGAAATTTAAACCTATTCTAGTTATATAACAAGTTAACTTCAATAATATAAAATTTATTTTAACTTTGAGTATAAATAACCAGAAATATAATATATATTTTTAACAGTTTTCCTTTATATGACATTAAAGGAAAATTGTTGGAAGTTTATTACACTAAAAATAATTAACAGCGACCGCCTTACCAAAGTAATTTACTATAGTTTAATTACTGCCTGAACAGTGGAGTTTGTTTAAAATTACTTTTTAAGTTAATCTATTTTAAAATATTTTTGCTAAAAATATATTATTGTTGATCTAACTTTCTTTAAATATGGACAAAAGTGTTGCGTTGCAAATTTGTTCTCATTAAAATGTTATTCGATTAAAATAATGTCTTCTTTTTAATTTCTGTTATAAAAGTAAATAAAAATTAATCACCTCTTTTGCTATTAAAATTGTACTTTGAACAAATATTTACAGTAAGAAAAAGAAAACTTACAACTAAGAAGTAAAGAATCAAAAGAGCAGTAATGTTATCAGAATTGAACAAATAATTTAAGGATTGAATGCTTTAACAAATAAATTGTTTCAATTGAAGTATTGGTGCCTTTATGTCTTATCGTAATGCTTTTATAAAAACGGAAACTTACGCCTAATCAGCCTTAATACTTAAAGAAGTCAAACCTAATAGTTAAAAGTAATCAAGAAAGTGGTTTTGTTACGACCTCCTGAAGGCATCTAACCTTGCAATATTGCCCTTAGAGTCTTGTATCGATCCTGATAGCTTTAGTTAGTTAATGGTATTACATTTGAGCATTTTCAGAAACTATTAAATTATAATATTTATTTAAACAAATTGAAATGAACTATATTTATTTAGTAAACTAGATTCCTCCGTCAAATCAATATTTTTAAAGTTTTAACGTTCATTAGTGGCTTAAAAGTACATTTATACAGAGTGTTAATAAATTCCATTTAACCTTCCTCATTATTTTTGTTACTGAAAATAAGTTATATAACGAAACTTAGTATACATCTTGTGTTGCATAACAGGACACATTTTTTGACATATCTGACCCTCTATGACTTTGGAGGGCAAAGGGAGGATGGGGGGAGGAGGTTAACAATTTCAAATGTTAAGGTAGATCATGTAATACACCATTACATGAAAAGTGGTGCTTATCAGTTACGCATTTAATATAGAAAGTCAGGAGCAAATGTCAAGGGTTGTATCCCGTTTCCATTTATATATTTTTCCGAAAGTTTATAAAGTACACATAGAAACTCAGATAAATTAGTGGTATCGTACTACATTTATTTACAGCTTCTATTTTTAAAATGTGTTGCATTTAAAACAGCGGTGGATCCAGGGCATCATTTTGGGAGGGGAACTTTCAGGGGGGGGAGGTTTTAGAGGATATGTAGTTTGAAATTATAAAACTAACAATAACCAGTTTGGGAGCATTTTCATGTTAAAATTTTCCTTCGGTATTTTATGTTTTTTACAAGATTTTTATGCAGGCTTATTATTTTAAAACTCGACAGAGGCAAATAGCCTTAAAAAATCATTTTAAATCTTACTATCAGATTTTGTATAGGAAATAGTTGAATAGTAAACCTTTTAATTATTTGAACAGAACTACAGATGTTTGAAGAGTAGACTACTAATAGAAATATTTTACAACTTTGACTTAAAAGAAACAAGCTTGATACTAATTATAGAAAAACAGGTGACTTTTTAGCTTAAAATAACAACATTTGAAGTTAAATTTATATTGAGTGTACTTAGACCTAACGCTATATAAAAAGGCCATGGTTTCCTCATTATTTTTCGAATCTCTCAATTACTTGGTTGGGTTCAATAGGTAGGCTATATCGTGGTGCATACATAAGAGAGCCAATCCAACCAATCTTTTCTGAACCATGGTAGGTCTTGTCCACTACTTCAAGTGCCTTAAGGGCCATGTTATACGAGCACTGTTAGCGCCTCGTTGATAACGCTTAAAACCAGGCTTTAAATTCCCAAGTTATGACGTTGAAAGCGGGTCGTAACGTATCGTCAACGCGGGACTCGTGGTATACACCGCGTTTTTGAGGCGTTGTCAACGTGGCGTTACTCACTTCCAAGATGGACACCATTCAGTTAGGCTGTCTAGGTGTATTAAAAATAGTATAACCATATGAGGAATTGTGTAGGAGGGAGAGCAGACGATGGGGCATTGTCTTACCAACCTCATTCCAGCATTTAGCTTTCAATTATTTATTGGTATAATCCTTTGACTTAACGTCATAAATAGGTGGCTGCTGTTCGACAGCGTAAATCCTTCCTTGTCAAACATTTTGTCACTTTGAAGTACATAATAACCACATTGAAATAAACAATAACAACTAGAACCAGGACAAAGTCGATACTTCTGACTACTGTGACCTCTCTGGTCTGCGCTGCGAGTGCGCGTTGACTGCGCTCCGTATAACTTGGTTCGCCAGCGTTTATAGCTCTCGTATAACATGGACCACAGGAGTCCCATTTACCCAATAAACCGACGTTAACGTGACGTTGAAGACGCGGCGCTAACAGAGCTCGTAAACACGGCCTAAGGAAAAAATTACATTTCCGCACTTGCACTACTGACTGGCAAAGTACACAGAACTTGAATAAGAGCGTGGATTATGGAGAAAACATCTTTCTCACAAATATTTAGTATTGCTCTGTTAAAAAAAACATGAATTTCATGTAAGCTAAAAGTTGCTTGGTCCTACATTAATTACTAGCCTATAGTTAATTTTGGCATGGACTCCTTATTTTATTCTTGCAAAGAATTATACACTGTACAATACTTTATAACATACAGTACTTTGTTGGAAGCGCGAGTAAAAACGAATACATTTATCAAAGACCTGTATTAAAAAAAAGTGATTACATTGTAATTCTCAAAGCAACACTGCGTTATTGTATTGTACTGCAATAAATTTTCTTTATCTCTACATCTTTAAAATATTTTTTAGATAACATAATTAATTATGCGTATATTCTAAATTTTGTAAAAAGAATAATACAGAAAATCAAATTCAAAAAACTATGCCTATTACACGGATTTTTGATGCATAATTCCGAGAATCGTCTAAGGCTGACCAGTGGAACCCTACTCGCGCCGCGCCGTCGTCTGGCCGTTTTTCCTCAGGGTTTCAGCATATAATATTAGTACAGATTGATAAAACAACTAAACAAGGACTTGAGTTCAAAATATCGGGTTGGTTGCAATTCATTATTTGTGACTTTTAGATGTAATGTGATTGTAATATGTACCTAAGATATTTACCTTCAAAATGTATACCTGGCTTCTTTTTTCTTCTTTTCGTTTTGAGTTTTGAGGGGGGTCCGCCACTGATTTAACCTCAACCTAACACGTATTTATTCCTAATACTAACAAATTAATAACCTGCTTTGATTTTTTGATAAAAATATAATTTTCGATAACTTTGATTGTCCATTACGTTTAAACGAAGCAAGGTACTAAGCTCTAGTTTCCGCCAGTATTTACATACAGTATTTTTTAAATGTGTTGTGTGTTATGTGTTTGTGTATGTGCATTTAACGTTTTGACGACCTCTATGTATAGAGGGACTTTCTGATGATAAGATAAATATCTCGAAACGCGTCAAAAACTTTAAAAAAGGTTTAAACAAAGAGGCTCACTGACGGAAAATAAAAGGTATTGTACTTTATTATACTCTGTATATAATATTAATTATAAGTGATTTTTTACTCACGTCATATTATTTTATATATTATATTTTTTACTCTGCATATTATGTATCTTGTTTGGTAATAAATTAAGATTTATAAATAATAATATATTGATCAAGGTGAGTTTTTAACTGCACAAGGTGAGTTTCTGTGAGTACAACGCTTGATAAAGTGTTACACGGAGAAGTGTGGTAGTGACGATTACATTTTGGGGCGAACTTCGTAAAAAATCTAATTTATTTGTGTCCTTCAAACTATTTTTACCGTAACAGGAAAGTAGAAGAAAATGTGTAAAGCAAAATTGCGTCACCTAAGTTATTGTTACAATATTTAATGAAATAGTTTTAATTGTATATGCGAAAAAAAATGTTATTTCTACTCGAAATGTTACTTCCGTGGATTATATGAATTCCACAAATTGAAATAATACGCAATTCATACAACTGTATTACAATTAATTAATTTCGATGGGAATTAATATAAAAAACTATATTCCCTTAATATAAAAGGGAAAATTAAATAAGTCTTAATGATTCAAATTCATTTTTAATTTTTTTTATTTTAGGCCTCTGATGTGTAGTTACAAATGTGACTGCAACTTTGCAACCGGTGTATATACAAATCTATAAACAAATCCTGAATATAGTATTTAATTAGAAGCCTACTTCTAATTACAATGCTACTGCTAATGGAAATATAACAGATAAAAATAAGTTTTTAACTAAACAGTTTTATCTTCAATATTAAATTGTTAATGGAAAAATCTTTTTAACAATTTTGTATTCTATAACATAAATTAAAAGAATGATTTTGTACGTTATATTTCTTAAAAAGTAGTGTAATATTAAATAGAATTCTACACAAATCCGAGATTAAAACGCGAAGAGCAGACCAACTTTATGAAAATATGCGTTATGTTTTATGTTTATACTAGCTGGCCCGATCCGGCTTTGCACGGATAGACAAATCAAAGTTAAATGTATATTAACAACAACAAAAATATCAATAAATATATTACACCATGTATTTCTTATGAGGATTTTTAGTAACTTTGATGTCACTGTAAAATTACTATTTTTTTCAAGAATTACTGTAAACCCTTGCGATTGGACGTTTCTCAACCAATGAAACAGCCCATTTGTCAATCGATATTGGGAAGGCACTGCCTTATGTTTTGACAGATTTCTTTACACCATTTTGTAGAGAACAGTTTGATCTTTCTAACGGAGGGAAGTAAACTAGAAATAACCAGTTTTTTATTTGTCTAGACAGCAGTGAAAAGTACATAATTAGAGCGGTCTGGTGTGACCGTCCGCTCCGTCTCGTTCCCACGTTATTCAACGCACCCTTCTTGTCCGACCTTTATCGACGGCAAAATGTCATTAGATTGATGTCATTTTGTTATTCAAATAAATGTAACTCAAACACTTTTGTGAACTAAGGAAAGACAAGTATACCGTTCTTTTCTTTGATTTATCCTCTACACTTTGTTATAATAATATTTCATTTTTGGGCAAAGCATATATTAGTAAATGACGTTACAATCTAGGCCTAGGTTTGTTACCAGTAGTGTACTTAGAACATAAAAACTGTTTTTTTCAAAATAAAAAATTTGAAATTGATAAATGTCTTTATACTGTTCTATTTAGAACTAAATTACGAAACTTTTTTACGCTTACGAAAAAAATACAAAAAATGTTTACTACTTGTTATGTAGGCCTAAAGTTGAACTTTTTCCTTTCGTTACTGAACATTTTTTGTTTCTTGAGCTAATAACTTTTACTATTTCAAAATAAACTAATTTTTAGTGGCATATTTGAATTCTTTGAAGTTTCTTCTACAAAAAAGCTATTGAACACTTTTGGATTGGGGTTCATTTACTATTTTTGGCGAATTTTTAAAAATATGCTTGTAAAACGCTAAAAACGGGCTGGCCAATTTTAGCTTTAACCATGTCAGTTCTAGGGCAATATAGTAGTGTAAACAAGTCGTGTACCTTGGCGGAGTGCAAGGTGAAAACGTCAGAATTATGTTGCAACGGTACAATCAATCGGCAATTTACCTGTGTAAGGATATGCTCGTATTTGTTTTAAAAACAGTAATTATATAATAACTAGTAAGCCCCGTGAAAAATCACTGGAAGATTATTTAGATACACATCAGAACAACATCATTTATTTAAAAAAAAAAACTATTTTAAAACAACATAATGTGTACAATTATAAAGATTATAAAGCTGTAGGCCTATTTGTTAAAATTTTGTAAATATATATCAAAATAAAGATACAAATATTGTCTTTTAATTGCTTTTTATGTCATATTGATAATATATCAAAATATTTAGAAGTTGTTAATATTATAATAATGAAATATGTTATTCGAAGATGTACGAATGTTTCCGAAGTTAAACGAATTGATATTTCTTCTTTAAATTTGTATAAATGAATATATTGGTGAAAAAGGTTGTATTTATATTCATTTTATAACCTCAAAGCAAATCTTACAACGCATTATAGCTTACATTATAAATAGTTATATAATTCTTATTTTTTTTAAATAGTCATCTTCACAAGACATTATCTTATTGGTTGAAGTTGTAAACATAACCCCAAAGTACAATCTACGTTTGTATTACAAACTATGGGTGAAACCAGCTGTTATATAGTAACTCTGTATAATTTTGTATGTGTGGAGACTTGGACGGCTGAAATTAGTTAGACTGCATAGGCCACCTGAATATTATTATCTCCGGGCGCAATACCGAAAGGTTCTAGTAAATTAATTACAAAAATTCAGCAAATACATTTAAAAAATCGTTTACAAAACATATTAAAATAGTAAATGTAAATAATTTACAACACCATTACAACACACTAGGTAAATTTCAAATGTAATATTCATGGTATTTTT
>JAGFPH010002582.1:15208-25529 GCA_018207615.1 Philaenus spumarius | reverse complement strand
TTACAACACACTAGGTAAATTTCAAATGTAATATTCATGGTATTTTTGAAATTTGTTTTGCGATGTTCTGGCAAACCATCCAAAAACTGTGTTTAAAGTGAATAATCGGGCTAACTATTAAAAACAAGATAAAATATATTAAAATAATATTTTTATCTGAAATTCTGTGAGGACCCATCTATAAATTGTGTAAACCTATCGTTTGAATATTTCCTACTGAAAATAGCATTGGAAAAAATTGTGTTTCGTATTAACATAGAATATAAAAGACAAATTGTTGGAATTATCAAAATTTTCTTATTTAAACTTTGCTATCGGTTTAAAATTGATTATTTTATCAATATTTGAGACGAACTGTCATCAAATTTTAACATTAATTACACTTTAAATATTTTGGAAACAATCCCCCACTTCTGCTGCTCAATTAGAACTATTTAATATAAATAAAAATCACAAATATGTTGGTATTTTAATATAAACAGTGAGTTTTAATATTTCACTGTCGACAAAACAATGAATGTGTAGGTACCGAAATAATTTAAAATTATTTGAGTCGTCTATTATCAAACTCGGCTATCTCCACCCTGGACGTTTTTTCAGGACAGCTGAAAAACTTATACTTATTGTTAGAACTACATCAGAATCGTAATAATGGTTTGAAAAAATCACAAAAAAATCACAAATTGTGATTTAATACTTAGTTTTGCTGTTTTGTTTATTGTTTACAAGAAATAATAGTTTGTAATTTGGAGATAGCCATGTTTGATATTAATTTTGGGAGATAGTTGTCTTTGATGCCAATTTATGGAGTTTTCTTATGTTAACATCAGGTTTTTAACTACATCTGATGAGTCACGTGACTGTTTACCGTTCTCCCATTGGCTGTTGTAGATAGTTGAGTCTGATCGTTGTGGAGATAGTCGAGTTTGATACTAATACGGATTTTTAAACGCAATTTACTAGGGTTTTAGTTGGATTTGAAACTAAAAAACCTTCCATTATTGTGCAGAACATGCCAAACAATATGTCTGCACCTTTAACTCAATTTGACCAAAAAGTGGAGATAGCCGAGTTTGATACTAGACTACTCATTTAGTACGTAACATTAATACTTTCTTAGTATATGGTAATTTATAAGTTAAAAACAACCTTAGGTAAACTGAGATAAATGTAATGTAATTTGTTTCTTGACTGTACAAGGCAGAGAACGATGCAGAAATAACTAGCCTACATTAAGAGGTAGATTAAGACGAATAGCAGTTTAATTTTATTTGAAGGATGGAAAACACTTTCCTTGATTTATTAAAAGCTCAAATAAATTGAAGCTGCTGATATTTATTTCCTTTAGCAAATAGTAATAGCCGGGATAGTAATGGATTAAATTGTAGGTTATTTAATTTATAACATGTGTGGGACGAGGTAGGAAGGATAAAATGAAGATGATCTGAAGAAGTTCAGATACATACAGGGTTATTCAACATTTCACTGTAATTTTAGGAAAAGATTCTAAAGCTAAACGTAGGGCCTACAAAATATATAATCATACATCCAGGAACATACTTTTCGACCTGTCAGCTATGTTGTGTTTGTAAAACACGGAAAACGGAGCGAGGGCCAGCCGATCTTTTGCCGTGGGGGTCATAAACTGTCAAAACAGCCAGGTAGGGCCGAGGGCCAGTCGACTCCCCAGAGCGGAAGTGATTCAGGGGAGGGGTAAGATTAAATGCATAGAGTACGACTCTAAACTAATTTCTATAGAAGAGTTTTTAAGGTTAATAATTATACAAATATTATAATTATACAAATATTATAATCATACTGTTATCGGCAAAATACTGTGACTAAACAGTTTAGGTAAGTCCTCTAGTTTTTTTTATTTTTTTTATTCTAATTATATAAAGTGATAATACGACGAAATATTATAATTATATAAATATTATAATCATACTGTTATCGGAATACATAAACGATAGTTAAAACCTTTCCACCCCCACACCCACCGCACAGTAGAACAGGTCACTGATCCCTAGCCGGCTGGCCCTCGCTCCGCCAAGCCTCTGGCTGTCAAATTACCCTCGTCAAAGTTTTTAGGCAACTGGCCCTCGGCCCTAGAGCCGTAAAACACTTTATATCTTTGTTGTAGGTAAGTTACCGGTAGTTAGTGCACGATGATTTGTATAGCCTACTAGAGAAGTTCTGGCATGAACCGTGGCTTTGAAATGCGCATTATGCCGGCTATACACAAAACTTGCGCAAATAGACGTCATTGGAAAGTGACCACAAATGGCTCAAGTACGCTTGAGCCATGCCATTTCTGTAGTGGCGAGCGGCCAGATGTACAGTATTGTGCGATGGATGAAGCGTTTGTACTAGTTAGATTAATATTTGCTACAAAAAATTTGAAAAGACTTGAAAGAAATCGATCTGTATGGTGTAAAGACTGGTTTCGAAAAAGCGAGCAGTATTCGCACATTAATGTATTCATTGAATTGACATTTGCACCCAAAGACTGGCATAACTATCTGCGTATGGACATTGAAGAAACAACACTATAAGAAGCGAAACCTAATGGGCTATAAGCGGACGCTTGCATGTTAGTTTATTTCGAAGCCACTCGGAGCGCCACTAGTCTTTTGCTGCTCCTTGAGACGAAACTGACATTACGAAACTGACATTATAGGCAGAGTTTAAATTTTGCCGCACCACCAGACCGCGAATATATCTGCCTCTTGCACTGTCTCCTGTCTGGCACAAACTGCTTTGACCTCCTTTCAACATCCCCAACGAAGAGAATAATTTAGTTTTCGTTTTGGAGGGAGCAAGCACATGTTTCAATATTTGGCGCACGTTGCAACTATATTATACAGTACTGTTGAACAATGATTTATTATTGATAATGTTTTTAATAACCAAATTATAAAATGAGGCATAAATTTAATACTTTTTTTAATGAATTAAAAACAATTTTAAGTAGTAAATGATTTTTTTTGTAACTTAACGTAAAAATGTTATGTCAAATACTGTATAAAAATTATCTTAAATCTCCAATTAACATTATTTGAACATGGGTTTTTCCTGAATTTGATTTGATAATCTATTACTGTAAAATATTGTAAAGTCTTCCTAAGTTTGTTTTGTTGAAAAATATCCCATACAAGGTAAATGTAAAATATGCATGCAACAGTAATTAACAAATAAACACTTTATTTCGTAAAATCGGACTTAAAATTGGTAAAATATTTAACGAAATATTAGGTAAAATAGCAAAACAGTTTTTGTTTTGACACCAAACATATATATTTCAGCCTTTCTCAAATAAGGTGTTAGATTGTTCATTACTGCTTTTGGGATATTTAATGCTTATAAAAAGTATTGTTTTCCTGGCAATTATATACTTATGACAGTTTGGCGAAAAAGCTCTAAAAGATTTAGTTTTATGGTCAATATTTTGAACTGGTAGAAAAAAACCAAAAATAAATAAATAATAATAATCTTTATATTATTACAAAACTACAATCGATCACGTAAGCAACAACTATCATAATTCAAAGCAAAGTATGGTACACATAGACTACGAAATAATTATACCGAGTGTTCCATAACTAGGTGTACGCTTATTCTTCGCGTAAGGGATTGAGCTACCGTAATGTAAACAAGTAGCACGGGTTATGAGCTTCGCTTCGCTCACAGCGTAAAAACTCGCCCATCGGCCTCGGATGAGAAGATGCCTCCAATTTAAAGTCCACCACGTGGCTTTGGACAAGTTACTTTTATGTCATTTTACGTTTTGATCGATTTTGGGGAAACCAAGCTAGCTATAAGGCCGCGTAAAACAAAATGTGCTGATTAACATCCTATATTTATGTTTTTAGAAAAAACTCTAAGAAAAACATTCAATCACGTAGGAAAATCTAAAAAAATCTATTTGCAATTTTACAAAACGTAGAAGGGGCGATAGTTATGGAACATCCTGTATAACCTAACATTTTTTTTACATGAATACACATACATACATTGAAAAACAACATACACACAAATATAATGTTACAAAGCTGTTAAGAAACCAAGCATACACAATTTACAATCACTAGTAGGGTTTGCATGAATTTGTTATTTTTGAGTCCCCAAACCCCCATTTTTGGGCGAGGGCCAAGTTTTCGGATGCAACCTTCTTTAATATCATATAAACTATAAAAATTTCCGTATCCTATTTGCAATTTTACAAAACATAGAGGGGTCGATAGTTATGGAACATTCTGTATAACCTAACATTTTGTTACAATAAATAATCACCATGAATATACACATACATACATTGGAAAACAACACACACACAAATATAATGTTACAAAGCATACACAATTTACAATCACTAGTGGGGTTTGCATGAATTTGTTATTTTTGAGTCCCCAAACCCCCATTTTTGGGCGAGGGATGAAATGAGGAACTGATAAATTTTATATTTTTGGGAATGTTTGGGCTTCAAATTGGTACATTTGTCATGAGGTTAACTGGTGACGCCCAAACTAATGGATCTTACACAAATTTCTCCCATTTAAATAACATGGTGTAATTTTAAAATGTCAGTTGTTAAAATAAACTCAATTTATTGGATTTTTATATTTTGCTGTAACTCTGCAGTGTAAAACGAATAAAATTACACTTTTTTTTACAAATTGGTAGAAAAATACCGACGTAATAGGCCGATAATGTACTTCCCCAACGATAATTCAATAATTACAAAGCAAACGCTTAAAAACGCATACGGTACACGTGAAGCACAAACCTAGAATAACGGTAGTTACACAATTAACATTGATAATTCAATAATTTATATAACAGGAAATCTATAAGAGATATAGAAGAGTACTGTAAGTGGCGTAAATGTTCTAAATGTTTAGCTCTTTCGATTGAGCTATCAACCAACCTCGTCCTTTTTTATTTTTTCAAATAAATAATAAAAAAAAATGCATAAAAAAAGAATTTTTATAGCCTCGAATATTACCAAAAAAAATCATTGCTTGATGACATAACTAGAGATAAAAAAAACACATTTTTTTTTAAATCTTCACAATCGGTCCATTAGGAGAGGCTGGGCGATTGGAAATAAGTTTTCGACAAAAATCATTTAATAATATAGATTATTATTTGAAAATATACAATTAATTACAACAAAATACTACGAGATGCTCTTCTCTTTCAGTTATTGTTTTCTCACTTTAAAATAGAATTTACAAAACTTTTATAAATTAACGAAATGATTTACAAACGCAATAAAAAACAAATACTAAAATATACTTTATTATGAAAACTAGTGAATAAAAACGTGAATCTAGAATAAATAAATAGAATCGCGTGATCGGACCAATGGAGCCTTTGTGGCAGGACCTTTTAGTTTCGAGCGCAATTTTATTGTCGTTAATCAACTACCTTAAAAACCAAGACGAGTTTTTGGAGACAAAACTTGTTTAAACAACAATTTTAGTACTTGCAATTTCCTACAAGTTTCCCGCTGACGAAACATCGTAACTTGAAAAATTAAAAAACCCTCGCTTACTGAAAATTTTATGTCAGATGATTCCTGAATTAAAGTAAGTTTGCATTTGACTTTTTCAATGTGTACAATTACGTAAAAATATATTTCATGTAGAAAATGAGATGGGTAGAATCCCACATCTTGCCTCTAAAACCTGTTTTTTTTAAATTAAAGATAACTCAACCCATAGGCTAAGTCACCTAAGGAGAGCATAGCAGTTGTTTACGTTTACGCATAGACAAAACTATTTATTTGGTCTCTGTGAAGTTGACACTAGGGGCGGGCACGTAATGTACAGTCCCAATAAAGAAGGTACAGTCCGCGCGGCGATGCTGCTGGCGGTACCTGTTGGCCTCGATCCAAACTAGGCATTTTCGAATGTTGAAAAGTGTTACCTCTGATAACATGGGGGTTTCGCTTCTTATAGTGTTGTTTCTTCAATGGTATGGACGAAGAAACATATTTGAAACTTTTGCCGATGGTTACACTATTTATTCAAAAACAAGATAATGTTATGCTACAACCCATTTCACCACGAAAGACTGACATCAACTTTAGATTTCTCGCAACTGGGAGGAGTTACGAGGACCTGAAGTTTTCAACAATAATATCACGGCTTATTATTTCAACTTATTATAAGCGGCTGTTTTTTTTATCCCTATTCTGATAGTCTTGATTTTTTATTTGCCAAACACAAGGTTCATTTCTGTATGTACTTATAAATTCCTACAAAATCTCTCGAACTCCATGTCTCTCAGTCGTCATTTTAACGTAAACTTGCGCAAACGCAACATTGCACCAGTTTTGCAATTGAAATTTGAAACTTTTTTAAAACTTGTACAAGTCTATAAATTAGCGCGAAAATCTTCCGACACACGTTACTGCATACTTGTACAAGTCTAAACTTGCGCAAGTATATCGTAACGTGTATGGCTGGCATTAGACTCGGAGTTGATTCGAGTGGTTGGGGTCAGTCTGTTGTCGCGCTCTGAACGGTTATCGGACATTAGACCACACTTTTGGGCCAACTACCTGGGTTGGGTCAGCTAGCGATATGTAAATATTACTCGCAGAACAATTCACCACAATTTTAATCTGGCCGATAACAGTATGATTATATTTCGTTATTATCACATTATATAATTAATTTTTTTTTAAACTAAAAGGTTCTAACCTATAGTATTTAGTCACAGTATGTTTACTTTTTACTTCCTCTGGCCGATAACAGTATGATTATATTTTTTTACTATCACATTATATAATTTTAAAAAAACCTAAAAGGTTCTAACCTATAGTATTTAGTCACAGTACGTTTACTTAGTTGAGTTGGCTAGACTGTTCGTTTCTAAACAAAAAAGAACAAGACAAATCCTGTAACGCTGGGAGAACGCTGAGAAAAACATGTCGGATATTTACAATGTAAATTCCCGTAAGGAACATTTGATTTGAACGTTTTTAACATTGTACGTGTTGAAGATGGTTAAATATTGATTTCCCGGCATCAGTGAAGTGTATAAATCATATGTATGTATGTATGAAGCTTTATCATCTATATGTATAAAGAAAAAAGTTAAGGTTTGTGTATTTATAGTAGTTTCGATTGACAAGCTAAATTAAACAAATACCTTTGAATGGTAGAACAGTAGGACACGACTCTAGAGCAGTCACAACGAAGTGACCTTGATCAGGAGCGAGGAATATCCCTAGCTAACCCAACCCTGGTAGTTGCCCCAAAAGTAAGGCCGAATGTCCGCTATGGTCGAATGTCCATGTGGTCTAATGTCCGGTCACCGCTCTGAACATATACTTAGGTCTGAAAGCCTTTGTTTGGGTTTCCAATAAATATATTGTCTGTGCGTCGCGTCCATTCCCGTTCTACTTGCATATTATGGATATGAACCATACTTTTGAGACCATTGAGGAGAACCTAGACGTTCTGCACGTTTGCCGGAAGGGCCGCAGAATGGACACCCTCGAGGAGTTTGAGATCTATAGAGCATTGAAATATACACCCGATAATGTGCTGAACGACAAACAGAAATTTGGCTCGAACCATAGGCGTAACCAGGGGGGAGTTTTGGGGGTTATAACCCCCCCCCCATTGAAAAAATATTTCGGACTTTGTTTATATTAAAATACCCAACTTGTTTTCAACACCTATGCAAATGTTAAGCTACAATAAATTATCAGTATATTGCTGACGTTATCTTTGGTTGAATTGGGCACTGACACTTTATTTTATATAGATGCAGTGTAGTGTATCAAAGGGTAGTGTTCTAAAGCCAGCACACGGCGTTTTCCGCCACAGATTATTTGCCGTCGCCGTCATATCAACAGTGACGCGAGGAGAGTATTAGAGCATACAAATTCGTTGGAAAAATAAACGATCTGTTTATTTGCCGCTGACGGTAGCTGTGCAGCCGCTCGTTGCCATTACAATCACTGGATTTTCCATCGTCTCTGCCGAAACAGTGGCGAATGTGACTAAATGTACGCCAATTTTCCTCATTTTAGAATTTTCCTTAGAGTACTATCCTTCAGCCGCGTGTGCAGTTCATCACATGACGAAACTGACATTTTTAAAATGTTTCTTCTAGTTCCTCAAATCTGGAAACACAGTGTAGAATGCTCCAAAATCTTTTATTTATTGATTAGACGAACGAAAATAAGTATATTTCTCCTTCCTTTTCAATCGGCGATCGAATAACAATAAAGCGAGAGTTGCTCTCTGTTCATATCAATAAAACATTAAAAGAAATAATATATTACATAACACACTTCGTGATTAATGAACTGGACACTTCAGTTTAATGAATCCCAATGAGGCTTTTTATGAGCAGGGACGGTAACTAATCCGCAGTCGGCAAAAAAACGCTGTGTGTTCCAAGCCTATGAGGTTAGAGGCAGCGCACGGAAATATTTGTCGGGGGATAAGTCATGGTTGCTATTCTAAATTATTCTAAAGTAGACCTGAATCACAATTAGAAGTGGAAAATTATACATATTCTACCTATATCGTTTTAAAATACTTTTGGGAAGCCTAAAACATGTTTTTTGCATCTTAATTTAACCCTAGAACCGGCAATGTTAACGAAAATGGATGTTTTGGCGTTAGCAAGCATTTTTTTCAAAAAATCGCCAAAAATAGTAAATGAACCATAATCCAAAAGTGTTCCAATGCTTTCTTTGTAGAGAAAAGTTCAAAAAATTTATATATGCTAGTAAAAAAATGATAGATGTAAAATTTACAAAGTTATTAGCTCAAGAAATAAAAAATGTTCAGTTACGAAAGGTAAATGTTCAACTTTAAGTCTACATAAAAAGTAGTACAGGTAAACATTTAAAAAAAAAATTTCTATAGAATTAAAAAAGTTTCGTAATTTAGTTCTAAATAGAACTGTATAAAAATATTTATCAATTTCAAATTTCTTATTTTGAAAACGCCATTTTTTATGTTCCTACTACAAGACTGCTATCAACATTAAGCCAAGTTTGACACGTAATTTAGGAATATTTTTTGCCCAAAAGTGAAATATTATAACAAAGTATAGAGAATAAATCAAAGAATTGAACTGTATACTTGTAAATTATCTTTTAATAAAAGTGTTTGACTTATAATTATTTGAATAACAAAAGCGAGGAGAAATATAGAAACATCCCACTCATGCTTGGTATACAACGGTCAGATATGAAACTGCATAGGAAATAACCGTTAATTTGAAATTACAGCCTTGGTTTGATAACGTCAAATGTTTTCATTCCCACGCTCATAGAAAACATCCTTTCGAGCAAAACATTTTTGGTTCACAGGAAATGTTAGCTTGAAGCATTCTCTACACATACATATCAAAATATGTCTAAAAATAGACTTCTATCACACAGATATCACGTGTAATTAGTAAGGCTGTTTATTGGTTGGAAAACTGACCAATTGCAAGGGTCTACAAAACGCCCCACAACTTTAGAACTATTTGTCCGATTTTTTATTTAATGCCAGTTTTAGATAGGGGAAAGTGTGAATCATCCTAGCATCCATCAGTATATAGATATAACTGAGAAAAAATACTGGGCCGGCTGTAGGGAGGGACATAGAAACTGGAAATTAACGGCCATTTGAGCGTATTTCATTCGCGTGACATTTGCTTTTAGAAAACTCAAAACTAAAACGATGATATAAATATACGTTTCATAAAGAAATTGTAAATACAAAACAAAAATTAAAGTTTGAATCATTACCTTTCCAATGGTGTTTGTCTTTTTGAGATTGGAAGATTTTTTAGTGGGTCAAATATTCGATACAATCACGCGTTACAAGTGTGTTGTAGTAGCCGGGAGTGATCGCTAAACCCCCCCCCCACGGTTGTAACCCCCCATACTGTCGTTCTGGTTACGCCTATGGCTCGAACCCCATTTTTAATTTAATAAACAAACATTTTGAACATATGTCTTGATGAAGGAAGAGAGGAGGGGTTGAAACACTGGCACAGATTACAATAACTTTCAAACGCTCAGTGTAGGGCATGTCTACAATCTATACGGACGTGAACGATTCTTGACAATAATTCCATGTTTCGTGTTTGTGTTAAATGTGCTATGTGTTTATTTTAACGAAGTTCCAATGAACTGAACATTGTATATATGATTTTATAATGATCTGAAAGAATAGATTGAAACCGGTCATCTGTGAAGGAAAGACAGAAAAAGGAATAGAAGTTGACGTCTTTTCAATAAAGGTACGTTATTAAGGCTAAACACCCCGGCAGTAGTTCCAAATACTGCCGCCAC
>JAGFPH010002581.1:175121-189633 GCA_018207615.1 Philaenus spumarius | reverse complement strand
GGCACGCTTCATTTCAGACACATCATGGCAGTTCATTTTTATTGCTTGTAAACTTTTTATTAGTTCATGTAATAGTCCGAACTAGGTTTTTATATAAAGAAAAATTTGAAAAGTTTCCAGAAAAAGTTTCAAATTTAGAAAAAACTAAACAGCCTATTTTGTATGGACTCAAGACCATAGCGCACAAAAACAGCTGTTCGTATAAAATGCTTAGTAACACATGTTTGTTTACATTCATTACCAAAGCAACTTTAGCAAATTTATAATCAGTTTATTATTCTTCAAAACCAATAGCTTTTTAGATTAGATGACAAATTAAAAGCAAACACAAACAAAAATCAACAAAACATGCTTAAAGTATATTATAATTCAATTTAAACATCGGTTGTTACATATTACTATAAATAAAACAACTGATATGGATCAAAAACTGAACATAATTTTAGGCTAGGCCTACAATGAACCAAAACACTTTTATTTGCAACCAATTTCTCTAATTTACAATCGGGTTATTATTATTCAAAAACCAACAGCTTTTTTAGGTTAGATTCACAAACAACACAAACAAAAATCAACGAAAAGTACTTACTGTATTATAATTTAATTCAAACATCGGTTGTTACATATCTATTTACTTACACATATGCTGTTTAAAATCCATAAGCATAGGCCTACTACATGAGTTTAAACATAATTGTATCAAAAACTAAACAAACAATATGAATGAAATTAGAAACTCTATTTGAACCACTTTGTTACAGCCTGAATTTTAACACGGATGTTACTGCAAAATAAACAAACAATCTGTATGAAACTAAAAACCACTAACATTTCACATTTTTATCTTTATTTTGATATACTAGGTATACAATGCAGTTGCCTGCTTGCAATATTGAGCGGAGCAAGTATTTTTGTAATCAACACTTTGGAGAAATATAACCACGAATCGATTTTGCCCTTAAATAATATTCATTTGATAGATTATTTTTTACTCATAATTAGTTACTAAATAATTGTTAAAACAGTATAATCTTCTTTATTTTTTAAACTTCTACTACTTTATAAAATTACTATTTAAAATGGATGCGATTACAAATAATACATTCATTTATGATTGAATAAGGGAACGAAGACGTGCCAGTTCTCGACGTTTTGTTGTCCAACCCGCATTGTTGTTGATTGACTTAAGAAGGCGATCTTGAGCAAAGCCTGGTTCAATTATTAGTCCTTCAATTGACCGAATCCGTGAAACTGCTACATAAGTAAGACCCAGCGCAAACTCTGATGAACCAATGTCAACTACCGCTTTATCAACGGTAATTCCCCGAGCCTTATGGACAGTTATGGCATAGGCAACTTGGAGAGGAAACTGCTTTCTTGTACATGATACATTATTTTTACGGTATCCAACAGTATGTGGTAAGATTGGAAGTGAGCCATTGAACGTTGGTCCTTGGTATCCATCAAAATGTACCAAAATGCATATTGGAAAGTCATCCAGATAACTTATAGGCCTAGATCTATTAAGTCCATATACGATATCAACCACAGTTTCCAGAGTACCGTTGCATAAGCCTTGGGACGTCCAAATATTTTGACGTAGTATTACGCGACAACCTTGGGAGAGCTGCAGAATTGCCTGTAGTCCTTGTGCTTCATCGTCTGATGCATTACATGCTGTTGCGTTGTTATGTTTAGCTTTTATTAGAGCTACAGGCTTGTTCAAGGACCGTAACATCTGTTGATTATACTGTTGTACGCCGTATTTATTTGCTTTGATACGTATTGAGCTTGAGAAACTTTTAATTGTAGCAACGTTGTTTGATTCAAATCGTGTTTTCAGTAATTCATAATCAGATAGAGTTAGTTGTCCTAGTGCCAAACGCTCTAAAGTGTCTCTGAAACGGCGCTGATCATCTCCAATTTGACGCATTACCTGCTTCAACTCAAATACTGTCTTAAATTGTTCGAAAAGAAATCTTCCCTCAACCGAAATAACATTTCTTGCATCGGCTGGAGCTAGTAATGAGCGATCCAGAACTGGTGGTAACTGGTTGAAATCACCAAAAAGGTAGACAATACAACCACCAAAAGGTAACTCTTGATGATTAGCGTATGCCTGGCGCAGACGTTTATCGATAGTGGAGAGCATTCGAGTTCCAACCATTGACATCTCATCGCAAATAATGACTTTAATTTTACGAAAATCTTCCTGCAATTAACTTTTACTTCGTTGTCAAACGTATTTATTTTATCTATACTAATATTATAAAGAGGAAAAGTTTGTTTGTTTGTTTGTTTGTATGTAGGGGGTAATCTCTGGCACTACTGAACCGATTGAAAAAATCGTTTTACTAATAAAAAGCTACACTATCCCTGAGTAACATAGGCTATAATTTATTTCGATAAAACATTTTTTTATTTTAATATTTGTAGATTTAGTCAGAAATAAATTCCTAGACTGGATAAATCAACACATGTATTAACATTTGTTACCATAGCAACCAATTGAATAAAATAACAGTTACCAGCTGTTTGATTTAATATTTCCATTTTCAGCTAATTTCAAACTTTGTATTTCTAGCTTTTAGGTTAGGTTTTTATTAAAGTCTAGACCCGAGCCTCAATGGTTCTTTTAATCTTTTTTATAACTGCTGTTATAAAATGTACGAAATAATTTGATTTGAACATTTAACATTATTTACCATCTTTGCTTTGAGGTTATTATTAATGCTACACCTTTATTATAAAGAAATCATAACACGATTGTTTTTATAGAAGATTCCATCGGGGGGTCGGCGTGCGGAGCACGCAGGGGTCTCCCCTAGTTATATATATAACAGCTGATTTGGATCAAAAACTGAACATAATTTTAGGTTAGGCCTACAATGAACTAAAACAGTAATTGGGCTAATTATTAGAATCAGGTTTTTTATAATTCTTCACAACTATCAGTTTTTTTTTTTTTGTAGATTAGGTAAAAGCAAACAAAAGGTTTACTGTATTATCTATAAAGGCTTACAAACTATAAATCTAAATTTGTGTAGTATATTCAAGTGGCATAAAAACCATTTTGCAATTTGATTACTTATGTCAACGGGATGAAATGAGATAACTTCCCTTAAAATTAAATCAAGCAATAGCGAAGCATTGCGGGTCCACTAGTTATATATTATAAAACTCAACATATGTTTTTAGAAAGTTCCATCGGGGGTTGTTACAAATCAGATTACAATAAAACTATTGTATTTACAAACAGCTGATAGAAACAGTCTGAAGTTAGGTATGATCCTTTTAACAGCTGTATAATTAATACATAGTAAATAAACCAAATAAAATATGTCTTCTATTGAAATAACATTGTAACTTTAAACGGCCGTAGGGCAAAAGCCTGACGTCCGATTTGGACCATTTCAGATGTATACCTTTCTATAGTTGGTTACTATGACCGTACCAAATTTCGTTCGGATCACTTCAGCCGTTCAGGAGGAGTATATGTAAATAAAAAGCCAGAGTGTAGTATAAGAGCTTCGCTCACTCCGTTCGCTCCGCTCAATAATTGTATATTTAAATACTAAACAGTATTTTATAATAATTAGGCCTATAAATTTAAAATTTGAAACTCTATTTGAACCACTTTGTTACATCCTGAATTTTAACACGGATGTTACAAAGTGATTCAAATACAGATATTTCCTACAACCCCCAGCTGATTCAAACCTCTTTCCATTTTATGTTTTTCCCCTCGATCTTCAGTTGTTTATTGTCAGTTGAATTGTGATTATGTTTTTAGTTCATCGCAATTGTTTCATGAAATTCATTAATTTTCTTAAAATTTTTCTGAAAGAAAAGGTAGAAATTCGGCGGAAATTTTGAGATGAGTGTTCAAACCTCTTTGCTACGACCCCCAGCTAATTCAAACCTCTTTGCTTTTTTTCTTTTGTTGTTTTCCCGCAATCTTCAGTTGTTTATTGTCAGTTGAATTGTGGTTATGATTTCAGTTCATAAAATTTTTTTTCTTGAAGCTAATTAAATTTAAAAAATTTTTTGCTGATTTTCAGTAGAACATACCCTTAACAAAACATTTTTTAAATAATTTATTAATTATTTACCGTTGCTGAAACGAACAAAAAAGTCAGTTCAATGAACTATTATTCATATCGATTGATGGTTCGTGAAAATTAGGAAAATCACATCTTGAAATGTCGCCGTCTATTTCACTAATTTGCTGTCGATATGTACATCAAAGTTGAAACTGAACGATTAACATTTATCAGGTTGAACCAGACAAAACTCCGTTCCGAAGAGTATATCCACCTTCGAGATGCCATCAATGCTGACGGAAACGCACAGAAAATCGGCCGAATGACGATTCTCCCAGCAACGTACGTCGGAAGTCCGAAACATATGCACGAGTACGCTCAAGATGCCATGTTGTATGTTCGCCATTACGGAACACCAGATTTGTTCATCACGTTCACGTGTAATCCGCAATAGATAGAAATTCGACAAGAGCTATTCCCTGGCCAATCACCTATCGATCGCCATGACATCACCGCAAGAGTCTTTAAACAAAAATTGAAATCACTGATGGATTTAATTGTCAAGCATCGCGTGTTTGGCGAAACGCGATGCTGGATGTATTCAGTGGAGTGGCAGAAACGTGGGTTGCCACACGCACATATTCCCATTTGGTTGATAGAGAAGATAAGACCAAATGAAATCGATGATGTGATATCAGCGGAAATTCCCAACAAAGAAGAAGATTCAGGCTTGCATGAAGTTGTTACTAAGAACATGATTCAAGGCCCCTGTGGAACATTAAATAACAATTCGCCGTGTATGGTCGGGGGAAAATGTTCGAAGCGTTATCCACGGGCATTAGTAGCAGAAACAATTACGTGCATTAGCGGTTATCCACTGTATCGTCGCCAATCAACTGCGGACAATGGAAATTCAACAATTGTCAAAGTGAATCAACAGAATATTGAAGTTGACAATCGTTGGATGGTTCCATATTCACCATTACTCTCAAAAAAATTCAAATCGCACATCAACGTCGAATACTGAAATTCCGTGAAATCAAATAAATACATCTGCAAGTATGTGACCAAAGGAAGTGACATGCCTGTGATTGGAGTTAGTGCGGAGAATTCGAACGTTGAAGTCACTCAATATCAAATTGGCCGTTACGTTAGCAGTAACGAAGCAATTTTGCGCATTTTTTCATTCGCCATTCATGAAAGATATCCCACTGCTTTTCACTTGGCCGTACACCTGGAAAATGGTCAAAGAGTATTTTTCACAGCGGAGAACGCATTACAACGAGCAAATCAACCGCCATCAACAACGTTAGCCAGTTTTTTTGAAATGAGCCAAAATGATGACTTCGCCCGAACATTGCTATACTCCATTGTTATTGAGGCATTGTTATTAATTAATTGAAGACATGTGCTTGATGATGTGGAACAAGGTATTACTTCAATTAGGTTTGATAGCGCCCAATCGTCCGATGCACGACGCATTTAATTAAGAGTTAAAACACGAAAAACAATATGATTGCGATGCATTGAAAGAATATGTTCGAATGAAAGTTCCGCTGTGGAATGGGCAACAAAAACATGCGTACGACACCCTCATGCAAATTTTGACAAATGAAATTTGAGGAATTTTCTTCTTGGACGCATCTGGTGGAACTGGAAAAACATTTTTGATCGCATTGATTTTGGCAACGATTCGATCGCAAAATCGAATTGCACTTGCACTTGCTTCATCTGGAATCGCAGCTACTTTATTGGAAGGTGGTCGAACAGCTCATTCAGCACTCAAGTTGCCAAATCCATGAAACTCTGACGTACAACCTTTCGAAAAACTGTGCGATGGCCAAAGTCTTATAGCAATATAAATTGATAGTTTGGGATGAATGTACGATGGCGCATAAAAAATCTTTGGAGGCATTAGACCAAACGATGCAAGATCTACGAAACAATCAAAACCGGTTTGGTGGTGCAATGATTCTGTTGGCAGGTGATTTTCGCAAAACATTGCCAGTGATTCCAAGATCAACTCCAGCCCATGAACTTAATGCATGTTTGAAGTCGTCCGGTTTGTGGAAACACATTAAGACGCCCAAATTAGGCGTGAACATACGTGTCGAGTTGTAAAACGACCAATCTGGAAAAGTATTTTCTAATCAATTGCTTAACATTGGCAATGGTAAAATCCCAGTTGACATTTCGACCGGCTGCATTACGTTCCCCGCAGATTTTTGCAAGTTCATGGAATCAAAGACTGAACTAATTATAAAGGTATTAGCAAAAAATGCTAAAAATTACTAAAATCAAGATTGGTTGAGTGAACGTGCTAAATTGGCTGCGAAAAAACATTGATGTCAACGAATTAATTTCAAGATTTAAAGTGAAATTGAAGGAGAATTGATGACGTACAAATCAGTGGATTCCGTTACTAACCAAGATCATGTCATAAACTATCCAACCGAATTTTTAAACTCGCTGGAATTGTCAGGATTGCCGCCTCACAATCTTCAATTAAAAGTCGGATCGGTAATCATAATGTTAAGATATATCAATCAAAAACGTCTTTGTAATGGCACTCGGCTTACGGTGAAGAAACTGATGAACAACGTCATCGAAGCAACAATTCTTAGAGAAAAGTATAAAGGAGAAGACGTTCTAATTCCACGAATCCCAATGATTCCGTCCGACATGCCATTTGACTTTAAACGCTTGAAGTTTCCCGTGCGGCTAGAATTCGCAATGACCATAAATAAATCACAAGAGCAGTCATTGAATTTTTGCGGCATTAATCTCGAAAATCCATGCTTCTCGCACGGTCAATTGTATGTCGCCTGTTCCCGTGTCGGAAAACCATCAGCTTTATTTGTTTACGCGCCAAACAACAAAACAAAAAATGCTGTGTATCAAAAAGCATTACAATCAAGGAAATAATGATGTCATAGCAAACCATTAGAATGAACGCATTTTGTTGTTTCTACTGTTTACTTGGAATTCTGACTTTATTCAATTAAAAAATAAATTTTGTGAAAAACTGCATGGTTACAAGTCGATCACATTTAAGGCATATCACACATTTCAAACATTTCAGTGGTGTACTGCCGATAGAATTCATCTCGCATATACAATTTTCAATCGGTGTTCTTCTGAATGCACTCTTCTAATTAAATAATATTGATGGCAACAATCGTTAATATATGTCAGGAATATGTTTTTTTCTTATTTTTACCATAGTTATATGGCCTACATATAAAATTGCATTCAATTTGAAAGTTGATGTAGCCTATTTCTGTGTTTGGCAAGATTCAAGACATGTTAATGTACTGTATTCTATATCTGTACAATATATAAAAATAAATATTTGTTTCTTTGTGTCTTTGATTCTTTTTTCTTTGTCATTATAGACTCAAAAACCATTCGACCAATTTCACTAAAAATTTCACAGTTTATCCATTATTAGGAGTGTTTAGAAGCTACAATTACTACAGTCTAAGGGGTTGAAATGGGGTTAATACCTCTATACAATAAATTAAACTAACATCCTACAAGCTAAAACGCTAACATTATGTAATATTATAATATTTGTTTTAATCCATTTGAAATTTGATTACTTAAGCCAAAGGAGTGAAATGTAATAATTACCTTTTAAATTCAATAAAAAAGTACATTTAATTTTTCTATATTCTCAAAAATAACTCAACAAATTTCACTTAAGTTTCACAATTTACACATATTAGTATACTACTAGAATTGTTTAGAGAATAAAAATGGTCACTACAATCAAATAAATTAAAATTGGGTATTTTAATACAATAAAATTAAATTGCACTAACTTCCTACAAACTATAAATCTAAATTTGTGCACTGTAATATTATTCTTAAGTGACATAAACACCATTTGCAATTCAATAACTTAAGTCAAAAGAATGAAATTTGATAACTACCCTTAAAATTAAATTAAGCAATAGCGAAGCATTGCCGGGTCCACTAGTCCACAATATTTTATCATTCGTGTAAAATTAAGTCACACTAAAAAGTACAATTTACAACACAAATTTATTGTAATGACTGTAGTTTTTCTCGGATAATTCTATACCGAATGTTGAAATATTATTATATTTTTAATTAGAAATTTATAATGTGTGATTTTATAAAACATGTTATTTCAAGCAACTTGTAAATAGGAATTATTTTTTAGCTTCTACTCCCAAATTGCTGTAACTTAAAAATATATTAATTTCAAGTTCAATTTACTCAAAAACGGTTGGGTATGTACAAACATGAAAAGAATAAGGATACTGTACCTTATATCACTTATTAAAAGCGAAAACATAATACGCAAAATTTTTTCCGTTTAAAATTTTAAAGTGTTCTGCCATATTGTTAAAATGGCTGATGTTACCACAATTATTTGAAAACCACAAAGTTATTCAAAATATTAAATCCTTTCAAATGAAGTGTTAAACATTTGTATATCTTTGTTAGAAGCCGAACAGTACAAAAATTCCAGCTTTTTATTAAAATTACTACCTTGGTAAGTTTTTTCACTATAATAAAGATAAAAAGTCTTATTTGATAATATGGTGTTTATAAAATGAATTGCAACGACTGCAATTGTGAATTTATAGGTTACAAATTTAGATTATTTAAACGAGATATAAGAGACATTACTATTTTGTTAGAAACATGGTAAAACCGATTCAAACTTTGAAAACCACTCATTAAATTTAGGCAATATTTTTAAACCCATAGACAATGCCAAGTCAAACATAATTGAACAAATAAAAATAAATAAATAGTTTGGAAAATTTTAGGAATAAACTGATCCGTTCTGAATTTCCATGCTTCAGACCTGAATAAACTCATTGTTCCTTTTTGTTTAAACCCATTGTTTTTAAACAAATTGTAAGTCTTTCTCCTTCTCAGGAAATTTTTAAGAAAAAAATTTTCCTTTTTCTATGCTAATAAGAGAGCTAAAATATAAATTAAATACGAATAATGAGAATAATATAGATCTTATCCATGTAATTACTTATTAAACATTATATTCTATTGTTTGTTCGTTTTTCTAAATAGGCAGGCAATTCCTGAGAAATTCCTGTGTAGGCCATCTACTGAGACAATTCCAAAAATAATAAGTAAGTGATCTTATATTTTGATTGTTTTTGTTTTTCAATAAATACTATTATGAACACATAAAATGTAATAATGATTTAAACTATAGTTGATTTAAATCATTAAAATTAAAACTCATTTTGTACACTATAGTTGAAGTAAATACTTCATTACAAACTCCCGTCCAATAAACAATATATTATTGTATTTAGAATATCCAATTTTTATTAATAGTATGTACTCTTAAAGCACCAGATGTTCTAAAAATAAATAAACAAAGTTGCATGATCCTTTAAGTAATCTCTTTTAACTGGAAAGCAAAAATGTTTTATTTAAAACCTACTCTTAACAATGTCCAAATTGAAAATTAGTCTTTTAATAGTTTTCTCTAACACGACCCTATTTCGTGAGGAAATTGTGTCAATTGATGTCATAATTTAAACCTTGTTTAAAACACCAATTAAAATACAGTATCCATGAAAATACAATACGATTATCATTTGATTTATTTATTTTGTTACTAAATTAATTAGGTTGATTTTACCTGCATACCATTTATCTAAAATAATAATTGACTAATCATAATTACTATAAACTTATTGATTAAAACTTTCAGTCAAATGAATAGTCATATTAACGACTTATTCCTGCCATAGATATATTTTAGAGGTTAGATTACGAGAGAAAAGTTTAATCCGTACAATATTTAAATATTTTTTACATCTATAAGTGTATATCTTTTGTAATTGTCTCATCCAAAAGTAATATGAAATAATTAACGTACAAAATAATACAAACCGAAATGATAAAGTTATGGCGAAAGCTAATTCCATTACTCTCAAATTACGAAACCAAATTTGTCCTTAATAGAAAGTAAATATTTGTTTCTTCTAGCCTCAAATCATTGCCGTAAATCAAATTATTTTTACTGCAACAGCTCGTATACAAGTGTCCATATCTATGAGTTTTGATATTTATTAAATTTAATATCATTCTCACAAATCATCTTGATAATATATGTTAAAGTAACTAAGAAATATAATACTAGTATTGACTTAAAACATGTGTATACCGAACTTGGTTTAGGCAAGTTATTTGTAGCCAAATTTTTGCATGTGTTAATAAATTAGCTTAATACATAGATAAAATTTAACAGGGGTGTTTTTATTTACGAAAGTATGTTTATAGGTTTTTTAATTTTATTTATATTTATAAAAAAATTTTGTATTTTGAGATACATTTACAGTTTTCTAATTACGCAGAAAATAAAGGCAAGACTATGTGCAATACAATAACATCCTCCAGTTAAAAGTTTAAAAGTTTATGTTATAAAGTGAGAAAAAGATTGAAGTTATTGTTATAAAGTTTATGTTATTGAAAAAAATTCCAATAAATATTTTTTACTATAATAACGTGAAAATAAATAAAAATAAAAAAATTTAAATTGTTTAAAGGAACTCAGAACTAAGTTATTTTACGACTATTGAATGTGATAATAACTAAACCTTAGTTAGTTCGTTTTAAGTTTAAGTAACGAAACTGCATATATACAATTATTAATAGTTAAGACTGAACGAATATGGAAAAAGAAACAACAATAAACGTACAAGAAAAATATATGGTTGTAAATGTTATCTTTGAATTAAACAGAGTATTTACTATACATTTATTTACACAACGACTTGATTAGACTTTAAAGACTGTAAGGGCATTTAGCAAAAACAACTAATAATTAACATAATACCATTGCAATTTTAAAAATTAATAATTTATTATAAGTGGTAGGTTTAGGATAATAGAAATGAGAAAAGTACTAAATACTTCCACAATACTTTTCTCCAAATCCGCACATGCCCATTTAGGGTACAACTTTGTTTGCAGTCATAAAAAACGTAAGCAGAAATTAGGTAACAATAATTAAAGATCGCAACGAGTTTTATTTTCGACTAGCATTATTACCCACTGCTTCGCTCGCAGATTGGAATATATGAATACAAGAAATATCGGGTAAGTATTGAGAATTTCCTGTAAAAAAAAAAAAAACGTATAGTGAAATTCGTCGAACTCAATCTATGTTTCATATTTGTTCAGCACTGAAGCAATAAGTGAGTAAACGTTGATTTCCGCCAATTTGTTTGAAGTACATTTGATTCCTATGAGTACATTTTACCTTAAACATGTTCCCACAAACTAAAATATGATAATTTGTTTTGCAAATAAATATATCTCTATATATATAGCTGAGGAGTAATTGTGCCAAGTTTTAGGAAACTAACTCCATATCCGACTTCAGGTTTCTAAAACATTATGGAATATACTACGACATTTTGGAACATTAAGGCCAGCTTTGGATATTAAAGCCCATATTTCGGGTTGGGGTTCTAATAAAATCATTATTCTCTAAACGCACATAAATGTTTACATTAACTTACAAAGTTGTCAGTATAATGTTAGGTTTGAGTAAAATGACTGTTGAGTTAATAAAAAACTTTAATCATATTTAAGTTAACACCCAAAATTTTAAACGGTTTTTAAGGTTAACCAACAAATGTGTATACAATTCTTATTTTTAAACCTTTAGTTTTACCCGACTCTTAGTTTGAACGTTTAATTTTTAAACATTTCTTAGGTTAACCCCCAAAATTTCTCCCATTATTTAGGTCAACAACCAAATTTGTACCCAATTCTTAATATTATATTAAACTTTTAATTTGTACTCAATTCTTAGGTTAACCCCAAAAATGTACCCTAATTTTTGGGTCAACACAAAAATTTTTGAAAAGTTCTTAGGTTATCACACTATAGTTATATATTTTCTAATCTAGTATTCCATGTTCCTTTGCCAAAGTAGAGGGACATTTTTTCTTTAACCTCGTACCTGGACTGTTTATAAAATGAATACTGTGGTTTGCAATACTATTACTAACAACAGGACTTGTCACTTGGCAAACAAATTTGTTGTATATTTTTACTGTAGCGTTAGATGCAAGCGATGTTAAGCAGCCAATCCCGAATGTCTTATCGTTATTTACAATAACATTGCTTTTTTCCAGGTACTCTCCTTGTTTACAAAAGTTAAAGTTACGTTAAATAGTTATTCATTTCCTCTTTGTAAAAATAGTTCAGCAAAATACCGTGTTACATCGAAATCTTCCTTTCGGAGCTGCTCCAATAAATTCGGTAATACTTCCGCTAATTCCACTTTGTAAGGAATGCATACTAAATCTTTATACTTGCTAGTATCCCTCTGTATATCTTCTCTGATCACTTCTCTTTCTATTTTGCAAATATATTGTCGCTTAGTAAGAGAAAAAGGCAATTTACCCTTAACTCCAAGAACAGCAGAAAACATTAGTAACAACTTTCCTCGTAAATAACAAGTGTAGATTTTCCATAGCAGTCTTCTGAGCCGCATATCTTTACAAGGATAATGTTGTCGCATAAAGGTTGCGTAATGGGGGTAAGAACGTTGTTGGTTGCGAGTAATCCCTGTCCTTCTGTATAATTAATATTACCATATTATTATTTTCCATGTTTTCAACAAAAACCTAAGTCCAAATCTTACGTCGGTCGGTTTTACCTTTCTTCCATAGAGCTGGGAAACGCTATCTGATGTTTTCGACTTTCTTCGGGAGGGAGTAAGGGTGTTGCGGGTTAGTATAACGTAGGGGATAAAGGGGTCGTTAAAACTGTTTCTTTGAAAGCATAGCAACCTAAAATCTTACCTATATGATTAAAAAAAAAAGGTTCTATTATTGTGACTGATGTACTTATTTATATTTTATTACTTAAAAGTAGCGATGACTAATTTAAAGTTATCAAATAATTTTAAAATCGCTTGGTGTAAAAGTACTGAATTACTAATTTAAAGATAACGAATTGAACATTGTTCGAGTGATTCACTGTCCTAAACTCCGGTTAAACTTTGATCATTAGACTAATGATTTACGTAAATTAATCTCTTATTTACTTACTTTATCTTTGTTGACGCACTGACGCCAGACTTTTATCTTTGTTGACACAAGAAGCCATACATTCACACTATTACTTATCTATGACCTTTGGACTTTTACTTATTATCTTTGTTGACTTATCTTATCTTTGATAGCATAATAATAAAAAAAATAACACTATTTTAAATGTGACATTTGAACAGTGACTTTTGGTTTGTTTGTTTGTCTCGCCGAACCCCGGGTATATCTACTATCCTGACAGTAAATATCCAGAAACAAATGAAACATGGTGTTCATTGACATATTGGTGGGAATATTTAATGCTATATAAATTTAACAATACAAACTTTGAACAGTTCGATATAATTGATTCATAGCCAAAATAAAAGTAGTTTATATAAATTGTAATTTTTACACTGTACATTGTACTATTTTACCTCATTATGTATTATTATTACTGTACACTGTCCATAGTACGTAAGACAAAAGTATGTAACACCTTACCTTTAATTAAGCTATTGCAGCAAAAAGTATTACCATACGTAGATTTGGACCTGTTCTATATACAGGGATACCAAAATATAATGTACAAACATTAAACAATTTTTTTTTATAAAGTTAAAAACAATCGAAGCTAAAAGTTATAAATTCTGAAAGTATTATATATAATTGATACTTTATATATTGAATATATATATTTAGTCTATATACTTTGAAATTAGACTTTTACTTTTAATATAGTTTAAAACGTTTTAAGAATCCTATCACTTTACAAAGTTAATTGTAAAATTTTAGTTCTACAATACAATTTACAAGTTTATTAAATTTATATTACTTTATTTTGTAGTAAAAACCCATATCAAAGAATGAAAATAATGAAATAGAGCATTATGTAGTTATTTATTAAATAAAATAATATAACTTAATTTTTGTTAAGTGCATTCTCAAAATAAAAACAACAAAAATTAAAATTGTATTACCGTACAAAGTTGAGTACACCAACAAAAAAAGTTATTTTGTTCAGATTTTTGTTTTAATATGATGCAATCTTTCTTTCGGGTTTATCTTGATTTTATCTGATAAACATAATTATCATATGATATCAGCTAAAAGTACCGTACGCCTTCTTTTATTTTTTAGTCATTCATCTTTTGACCAGGTATATACACTTTAAATTTAACGTTATAAGACATATTAACAGCTGACCAATGATTGGAGTTTAAAGCGCAAGAGCAAATAAGATAAACAATTTTATTTTTATAAAAAGAAATGTTTGTAAAATTTTTGTATTAAAATGTTACCGTATTTCTATTATTATATTTTGTGACTATACAGTATGTTTTATCAACCTTTTGTATAGATGAAATAAAACAATAACACACAATCTCACAACAAATACGTTTAATAAAT
>JAGFPH010002581.1:128544-157208 GCA_018207615.1 Philaenus spumarius | reverse complement strand
GGTGTGGTGTGGTGTGGTGTGGTGTGGTGTGGTGTGGTGTGGTGTGGAGTGGAAAGCAGTGCATTGCCAGCAATGCAATATAATGTTATGTAATAATATTATAATATACTGGCAAAATCATAATAAATTAAATTTTGTCAAATATATCAAAGCTTGAACATCACCAGTGTTTTAACATTGTTTTACTTTATAATATAACACTGATATTATGAACAATTTTACTAGTATATTTCCACATGGTAAAACGGGGATTTGTATATTTTACTATTACATATTAACTGGAAAACATAACATAAAGTAATTAATTGTTTGTTTATACAATAAGCACTATTATTACTAAGCCAATAATCAAAGAAAATAATTGGAAATTTATAGGGTTTTTCTCTACACAGTTTGAATATAATGTAGGTATAAAACATGTGGTTTTTCGTTTCAGAGAAACATACTTCTTATAATTTTCCTTATACATTTTCTTCTGAAATAAGTTCTAAGAATTACAAATGTACTTAAGTGTTAACTTCTTTAGACAAATTTATGAAAGAAACAAAGTTTTCCACATCAAAACGTTTAAAGTAACATCTAAATTATTAAATCCCTCAAAGGTGCTACTCTATGAGAAGACATTTTCTTACAAAATGGTTGAAGTTATAGAAGACTTAAGATAAATTTACGAAGTATTAAGTAGTTAAAGAAACTATTTATACTAACGACTGTTGGTTCTTGGTGAAATTCCATTACAAATGAATAAATGAAAACTTTAGAAAATTAATAATCACCTATTTTGAAAGGATCTATTTCAGGTTTACTTGTTAATATAATGTAGGTATATATTAACATAATAAATCTATATAGTTATAGTTATAGTTATTAAATTATTTCGTCTATTATGTACATAATTTTTAAACGAAACTCCATAGACTACAAAAGCTATATATTTTGCTGGATATAAAAACAGTATCGATTACTATGTAAATCAATATAATATCTAGACGTTTTTCAGGTTTCATGTATGCAATATTATATTTATAAACAAAACTAAATATAACAAGTAATCAAGCATGTTATTATATAATAGTTGGTATAACGAAGTTGTTACAATGGATTCGGAAATGTGCGTGAGTGTGTATATTTGTAGCATTTGCTTCGGTACCAAGGTAAACATTTGTTTCTGCACGAATAAAAATTATATTTGGGTGGCTATCAAAGCCTACTAATGTCAAAACAAACTAAATTTAATTTCGTGAAATTATATCCTGTAATTTTATCAACGTTAACTTTATCTAAGCATTTACATTGTGGTTATCATAAACTAAATACAGTAAATATCAACGGCTCATAAAAAAGTTACATGGACTTCGTTTAGAAAACGATTGAAGCATATTAAAGCCAATGTACTCTGAATGGAATTTCATAAAAGTTGGTTTAGTTCTAGTTTTGAAACGTCTATTTTCATCTGAGAATTCCCAGATATACAAAAACTAATAATAATCAAATCTAGATACAATACATTTTCTTTCCAGGTATGATATTTATGGTAATTGTTTATTATTTCCTTGTCGGAATTAAGCATTCCCATATTGAGATATGTTTCTTATTTAATTTATATAACAATTAATAAACATGATTCTAAACCCGAACATTATTATCAATTATTAAAACTTACGTTAAAAGTCCTCTGGATCAGTTTTTGCATCAGAGTAGCCTGCTTAATAAAGACTATAAGTTAGAACTTCAGGCTATTTTTTTTTGCATGCTTTCATTCTGTTATACATAGACAATAATTACAAAACATTGTATACATATATAAGTTAGTATATTATTATTGAATATGTATAAAAGAAACGCAAGTATAAGAAAAAATAAATAGCCTAAAGTTCTAACGTATAGTCTTTGGTCACATTATGTTTAAAATTTGTAAACATATATATAGTTGATATATTACTCAAATCATGTATTAATTAAGTTAGTAATAAACTGCGTTGACGTAAGGCTACAGTTGTCACACAAAAATGGATTAAGACTACTACACGAAGCCATGACAACTGATTACAACCGCCTACCTCTAACCTGAACTTTTAACAAACCTGCTCGTTGACCCCACTTAACCTGCCTTATCTTTTTGTTCCGCCTTTTCATACATGTTTATTTGTAGATTGCAGTCCATTACCGATAACATATCTCAATACGGGATGTTCTACTTTTGCCAAGGAAATAATTAACAATTTATTATTACCAAATTATTAATAATAATTTCATAACAATATTATTTAATGACAGTTACAACTGCTGATGAGATTCACTACTACCTATAAAACTATTTTAGGTTGGAAATAGCCTAGATCATTATAAACAATTTAAACGATGTTTTAAAACAAGGAACTTACCAGTGTTCCCATAAAATTTTGATAAGGAACCATTTAAAATTAACTGTGTTTTTTTTACAATTTAAACTTTATATTTTTATAAATACATTATTCTGTTTCTAACAAAAGGTGCTTTTAATTCATTGGTCAGTCTTCCGAAGTATTCGGCAGATCGTCAGTTAATCCTAACACGTATTAAATAATTTTTTTAATTATTTATAAGTAATATATAGGCTTAACACCAAAAAAGAATTCATTATTACGTTGAAAATTAACTATTTGAGTTATTGTCTAGAGCTATAAACGGTATTAAAAAAATATTAATGAACGATTAACTTGAGAATAGGTTTTCATAAAGTATTTTACAATTCGATTTAAGGTAAATTAAAGTAAGCAATCGTTATATTCTTACTATATAAACAATTAATTATAAGCCTCAGTTCAGTTATATATAAGTATGTCAGTAAATAATTATAAAGTTTTTTTTTGGTTTATTCTTATATTATTTCGAATTGTTAAATACTTTAAAATATCATAGAACTATTATTTATATTTATTATGTTTTTGTGTGTTTGCTAAATTTTTAGAATACCGAAATATTATCATTAACGCCAATAATATTATTTTAAAACATCATAGTTATAAATGACAAATGTCTGTACCTAACAGGCAAACTTTTTTTAAAAATAATTAATATATCTGTTGATGTTATAACAATTTAGCGTAAATTGTATTTACAGTTTCAATGGTGAAATGAAATTATTATTGTTTAGTATTAATAACTTGATTGGAGTAATAAATGGTTTAACCCTGATTGTGTTCGTAGTGATTTGAGGCGTACTTTTGTTTTATCTTACAAATAATTTCCCATTCAGACTTCATACTGTAGCTATGTAGCCCTGGGTTATTAATAATTGGACATTACTTTGTAAAGTTTGAAGGCTTGTTGCTTGCTACACCAAGTATTTTGAGTCAACCTCTAGGCGTCAGCAATTTTCTATCTCGTAGATTGTATTGTAGTCTGTCTATTTGTCCTGACAAGACACCAGATTGCGCGTTTCCAATCAGATCAGATATTGTCCTGATCTTTGGTCTACTCTAAGAGTTTGAACATACCACATGTCACATAATCGGTGTTGAAATCGCAGGACTTTGAACCTAAAATCTTCGTAATACCTGCTTGTGGTAAGATAAAGTTGTGTTACAATGATTTTCTCTTTGTCACTCACATAATTCTGTACGGTCGTATTATTATTATTTATAATGAAGTTGGATTCTTTCCTAATACGAAGAACGAATATATTAGATTGATATAAATAAAGTTTTAATATTTGATTTAAGAGTGAAATATATAGAGCGTCAACTGTATATAATAATGAGTGATGTATTACTTCTTTATAATGATTTGATCAAATAATTATGGATCTGAACAATCTGAAACACAAAACTAAGTTTATGAAGTAATAAAACAATATATATGCTTCTTAGCAACAGACATTATTTAACGATCAAAAGTTAAACTAGTTAACCAGAATAATACCTACGATTGCAATTAAAGAAGTAAAAAATTAAGTAAATGCATATTATCTTTACATTAATATTTTAGGTAAGTAACAAGTAGTAAATTATGGGCCTAAATAACAATATAATGTAAATTCGAAAAATGTTTAATCTAAATATTGCTTCCTTCCTTATATACTTGGCTTTCATCATGTTTTATCTAACTAATTAGTAAACCCTATTTTGAAAAACGTGGTATTTTGAGAAATGCATTTACAAGGGAAAAAACTAATCAAGGTTACTTTTATATGTCGGTATATACCACTAATACTATTATTAAATATAATACACTACTACATACAAAACTACTTCTTGAATATTAAAATGTTACTTGACAATTTTATAACAAATGCCATGATTTGGAAAAAAAGCTGTTAAGACTACTCCATAGCGACTTATTCTTAGTTTTTAAATATACAAAAAACTGATATATCATAAAAGTTTTAAATGAAAAATTGAAAAGGCCCTTTGATGTAGTAAATGTGAATTATTAAAACATTCCTCCCCATTATTTAGTAGGTCCTCATGGACCTATAATGAAATTATATGAACCAGTTGTTCTTCCAATTTTGTTTTAATTAAACTTATATAAACAAAGTAAATACATTTAAATTATATTTGAATTGATAGGTACAATTACGTGCTGAACAATATGCACTTATTGTTTATTTAATATTTGTAAATCAAAATTGTACTTTATAATTTGATGAGAAACTTTCAAAAATTTGCAAATAATAAAATTTAAATTAAAGCTTTACTTGTAAATATTTATCGAAAACTTTAATTGTCTGTAAAAATATTTGCCCTTTTCAAATATTTAGGTCATTCTTTTTAAGAAGTTCAGTGTTGGTACACCAATTGGCTGCTTTAACTATAAACAGTAGCAAAAGTATCTTTATTTTATAGGTTATGTTTGTATTTAGTGGTAGCCCTAAATCAAAATGGTTTTTTGTACGCTACCTAATCCTGTTATATAAAAAACTTAAGTAATTGTATTTAAACATATAATAAGATTTTCCATTTTCGCAAAACAGGAAGGGATGGGAAGATAGTTAAAATTTAATTAAAAGGTACATATTTGTCATATATTTCTGTTCCTTATTTCTGAAAATATTTTGAGAGCCCTATAAAGGTACCTTAGAAACAAAATATTTACAATAATATATCCTGAGAATGGTTATCACAGTAAAATTATCTAATAAATAAAACAGTTCTACTAAAATAAGTTGTAGTTGTTTATACATCTAACAAAATAATGTAGCTCAACATACTTATGACTATAATTGAGTTGCAAAAATGGATCATAATAAACATATTATATAGAAGAATGTATGAAAACTTGTAACATTAAGTTTTTATTTGTACATTTTATTTAACACGGTGATATGATAAATAGGAATTTCAGAGATTCCAAATAATTAAATATCTAACTACTGCCGTAACCTTTACAGTTACAATACTATACAAGCAATTGGTTTAATTGCATTCGTGTTTAAACTCTTGTTTGAACATTCGTACATCGGTCGACATTAATTTATATAATCCCGTGAAGCGTAAAACAAACATGTGCATACAAGTCCTTTTAGCATTAATTTAGGTTTTAACCTGTCAATATATATAATGTCAGTTCATATTACATTATATGAGAATAGTTTTCTTTTAATACATATACAATATTGCTATTTAATAAATTTACTTGATTTTAAATGTAATAATTATTACTACATAATAATTATCTAATTATAATTGTCTTTGTTGTAATATAATTATCTGAAATTAATTGTTAAACAAAGACTTAAAACTTAGTAGTAAAATATGTTTTATGTTCATATTCAATTTTTATATTTTATTCGTACGTCATAAATGTCCATGAAGACCCGGATTTATTAAAATATTTTTCGTATGCTAACATCTTCAAAACTGATTCATGGAAACAACATTTAGTACAGTAAAACAGAGTTATATATTACCTGTAAGTTTTAATACACATTTTCGTACTTAAAAAACTGCTTTTTACATTTTATAATTCTATACATTTGTATACCTAAAGTAAGAAACAAGTACTTATTGTCTTACAAAACAATTATATAAAAACCTATTTTACCAATAAATTAGTGAATACATTTGCTGTACTGTACCGTTAATTTACAAACATCTGGACACAATAAACAATGAAACATTATTTAATAATATCATCCTTTGACTAATAACCGCCTTTGTTCTGGCATTTGCCAAGACGTTTCCTTTACTTTGGAATGTTTAGGAATTTTCTGTTTATCTAATAAAATATTTATACTTATGCAAAATATGTATTCCTTAATACAAATTTATTGAATGAATTTTGTTTAAAATCAATAATGTATTAGTTGTAAAGGATATTGACACAAAGTTTTTTTAGTTTCATATTTTTAATTAATTTCATTTGTAATTGGTATATTTTTCGTAATAAAAATGCACACAGGTAATGTGAATACTAAAAGTAATGATCCTGGTTGTATATATTCTGCAACATGTAAACAAGTTTTATACGATATTATATCCCACAGTATATTTACAATAAATGTTATTAAACATGCATTATTTTAAAAGTATACGTAAATAAAACTTTAGAAAATTATATATTATATGACTGTTAAGTAACTTTTGAGTATATATTGTAATAAAATAATTTACTTTTAAAAATGTATATTAAAAAATAGTTTATTATAATGAGAAATAAAAGTATCGCGGATTTTTGTTCTTCAGCGTAGCCTACCAGCTACATCAATTGACCAATTTTAATTCATTTGGGTGATTGTTTAGATAACTTAAGTTTTAATCACCTATTTGGAAAAATTTGTTAAATTTTGTATTAAATGCGCATACTGCTTCTATAATATTATCTACTTTGGATCACCTTCTCTTGAATATCGGAATCTCCAATCTAAATATAATATCCAAACAATAATGCACAACACCTAATCCACTCTGTATCAATATAAATACTCTAATATATTGTTAGCCATCCCTGTTATATAATTATTTATCACCCTCAAACCTAATACTAAACTGTTTTATTATACTATTTTTGCTTTATAAAATAAGATAAATTTGTATTTAATGGGGTTTTATATACACACGTATAATAAATTTGATTTGTTATTTAATTAATTTTACCGACCACTATATAATATATACTTTATTACACATTATGCTGCAGTCAAAGGAAGAGGTGTTACCCCTTTCATCTTTTTCTAAATAAAGAAGTCTAATAACTCTCTAATACTCTCTAATAACAGCTTTTTATTAGCTCTCAGAACTGTAGAGTGACCAATTAGTTTTCTTCTCATAAAGGTTGAAGCTCGCATTTTTATACTGATATTTCTTTACTTTATTCTGCGTTGTTGTATACGGTAATATAAAAATAATTTTATTGCTCCACTACTCTGCTAATCAATGTATAAGACTACAGAGCATTCTTCGTATCCATGCTGGACTATTTCTCTTAAGAAGTTTTTTAGTTTTGCTAGGTCGGCGATTTTAACAGAAAAAAAAAACATATTTCATTTAGAATGTTTGGTATATATAATAATAATATAATTTTAATACTGACAAATAATTTAATACGTTATTTGACAGGAAATTATTAAAGAAAATAGTTTGAATAGTAATACATTTTTAACTTACATACTCATAACAATTGCATCAAAATTAATACGTTATTTGTGTTATATTCTTAAACATTATACGGACTTAAAACACCTAGTTTTGTTTATAATGCCTCTATAAATAATCAAGCAACAAACACTTGACATGTAAAAAAAAAATTACTAGTTCAACTAATCAAATTATAAACAAACTTTAACCCCTCTGGGGTTGTTCAAAGAAAACTATTATTAATAATATGATTCAAAGATTTCAAAATATAGTGCTCTGTTGTTTGTAAGAAACAACAACTTGCACAGGGATCTCAGTTGAACTGGTCAACGAAGAAATAAAAAAGCAAGTGAAGCATGGGCAACGCATCTCTCAGCACGTGAATCCCGAGATGTGAACTCTCCTGGGATTTAGAACACTGCGCAGAAAGAAGCCACTGGATTAAATTAAATTAGTTCATGTTAATGGGGTGAAACCAATGGGTTATATCCCTTAATAATGTGATAATTAAATTACTAGATGAGTAAATAGCCTCAGTTGTAAAATTATTATATCAATAAAAAAAGGAGAATACTTCAATACAGCAATATATAATAAATTATTATTTATAGGCCTAATAGTCTTTAATTTATTTGTTTATATATTTGCAATGTGTTTGCTCTTAGTTTTCTATATATTTTACTTTTACTAGTTCAATAAAATATTTGTTGAGAACAGAACAATTTTAAAATTAAGATAATCTATTCATTAAATAGTGTTTTTATATTTATAAAGATCACAAAGAATTTATTTTAGTTCAACAATTTAATAAAAACTTTCATGGTATATCTCAATAACATTTTGACAACTTCAATAGATTTAATGAGCTATGGTTTTACTATTTTATATATAAGATTGAAATATAAATACTTTGTGAGATTGAAATTGAACTTCATGTAACTTTATTCAATAATTATATTAATTTCTAAAGAATAAAAAGTTATTCTACCAATATTAAAATCCACATTACACATTATTACAGGTGGTAGTTTAAAACGCATCTATCTTTGTCTACTAAATAATACATTAAAACTATTGAAAAACGAATAACACTCAATAAACATTTTTTTGTTAATCTTACATTGCACCTAAAAAAAAACTACTTAGAGATCCAGCAACACATTTTCTTTATACGTAAAATAGAAATTTCCTTAATTGACAACAGGTTTGCCAAGTTCTTAAAGAACATTTTCGAACAATGTGTTTAAAGAATGCTGCCGAACCTCAAGAAGGTAAACAGTTTACTGATAAAATTATATTTAAAAAAAGGAACAGTTTGAAAAGTAAATTAAAAATAAAAGTAGAAAAAATGGTCTCGATGTTGGCTTGAAGTCTACTTCTGCTACTTTATCTAGTTCAGCTACTTTGGACCGTACCCAGGCAAGCAAAACCATCCGCAAGTATAATTTGGATCGTTCTGCAAAACGGTGTTGCTTTTATTTATTTTTTCATTTTGTAATTTTTAAAGTTTTTACTATTTGGCAGTTAGATTACTTGTTACTAGAATTGGACCTACGGTATTATTATAATTATTGTATCAGAATGGGCGATCAGCTTTAGCTCCTTGGCTACCCAGTTCCCCCAATTGTTGGGTTTATGCCATATAAACGTAGAGATAAACGTTATTTTACATTTAAAAATACAAATTATAGAAAAATAATTGTTACAATTTTATATTCTTGATATAACATTTATGAATCAGTAAGTCTTAGTTCTGGATAGTAAACGGGTATCAAGTGATCGGTATTGCTTGAACAACTAAAACCAGGTTCAATATATTGCGACTAACAGAAAATAACGATATTGAGACAATATAAAACCAATCCATACTTTCTCGACATATGGTGAGTCTCTTCCAGAAGACACTGCAATGTAGACAGGGTTTCAAAAGAAGCAAATTGCGCGTAAGCACCTGAAAAACTGGAGCGAGATTCAATGTAAATTACGACAAACACAGACAATTCATATTTGAGGCGTATGAATACAAAACCAGTCCATAGCTCTCAACGTTTGTTGCTCGCAACTAGAATTCACACTTTCATAGAAAGCTGGGCAGAGTTCGAAGGGAAACAGAGGAGGTTAAATGCCCCTAACGAAAATATTTCTTATTTGCTTTAACAAAACTCTTGATATTTTAGACTCTTGCTGCACATGGATTTTAGACTTTGTGAGGAGATCAAACTTTAAGATTCTTTCTATCATTGTAACCATAGCTATTATTTGTATGATAAATAAAACAATAATTATACTCTTTTAAAAACGTGAACATCATTTATTCTAACACTGTAGTGAATTGCTAAGTTGCATATAAACGTATTATGTCGACTTAGAAAAAATATTCAAAACACTACTATTTTCTTATTTGGTATATAAAATACTATCTTGTACAAAGAAAATACTACTTAGTATGTATGACCACTTAACCTAAAATCTACACAAAATACTAACTTCATAGGAACAGTTAGTAAATGAGGAGTTTATTAATAGCAAAGAATCAAATATTGAAAGAAATTTAAGATTTCTATCTAAATTCCATATTTTCAAGAGGCTTGTATTACAAAATAATAAGTTCAGTATTTACGTTGTATCTTTTAACGACTCCGATTTCCAATAAATCCGTAAATAAAATAAGTAAAGTTATAATACGAATACTAAGTAAATAAATAATTGTTAACATGTGGCTAGTACAACCGAGTCAAATGTACACGTAAAAATAAATATAATTTCATTATGTAAGCTCCCGGATTGAAATATAATAACAAAATATGATAAATAGGTATAAATTTACCTGCATACGTCTTTTTTCAATCCTTATTATGTTGTTTGATGTGACGACTGCAGTTTCGGGTTACCCCATCTTCTGGTCACACTAATTCGTACACCACAAAAATATACAGTTAGATAAAACTATTTCTCTCACTAGTGAGATCGTCGTAAAACACATTCAACGAAACAATAAAAATGAAAAAAATAAACTATTTAAAACCATCCAAAACATAAAATTTTACAAGAAATGTATGGAACACGACCTAATACCTAACTACATATGTATAAAAATTAATAATAACTCGAATGTTGATAATAAAACCAAAAAATGGCTTAAAAACTATGGTTAAAAAATGAAATCAAGCATTTGTATTGCAAAAAAGATACTTTGAACAAAGCTCTCTTTGATAAACACCAAGAACTGCTTCATTACATTCATCCCGCTCAAATTGAATCTGCTCTTCGTGACATAAACACACAGATTAACAAAGTAATCAGACACAAGAAAGAAGTGATAAATAAACAAATTAAATCGTTAATCGCGAAAAATAATTCACAAACAATGAATAATTCTCATTGCAACCATGAATTCTATCCACGGATAGTTAATTACACAGATATATCTTTTGCTGAGAACGAATCCAATTTGCTTAACAAAGGATTAAAATATAATTTTCCAAAGAAGGGTCATAATAGTTTTGTTTCTGAAGTCATACACGCCGAAACAGCTGTTAAAACTTTACCAACAACAGAAGCACAAATTACTGCTAGAGTCGTCTTGTTCAATCAAATTAAAAAAGTTTTAAGGAACCCAAACACTACATGTGACAGTCATTTTAAAAACGAGCGACAAGCCTTAACGGGAATTAACAACAAATTATTACTACATGACGCAATAATAACCAAGGCCGATAAAGGCAACTCAATAGTCGTCTTGAATAGAGAGGTTTATAATACAAAATTAAACAACTTCATTTCCATAACAAAATAAACAAACTTTTAAAAGACCCCACTACCAACTATAATCAAACAGTAAACAAAGTTCTTAACAGCAGCAAAAACCTTCTATCAAAAAACACGATTAGATCTCTTAAAATGATTAACCCAAGTGCTCCTTATCTAAGAGGATTACCTAAAGTACATAAACATGAAGTTCCTATCAGACCGTTAGTCAACTTTACCTCAGCCCCTACATATAAACTGGCAAAATATTTGGATAATATACTAAAACAGGAATTTGTTTTTACAAACAGTCTTGCTTTACGTAATAGCATAGACTTAATTGAGGAAATAAAATCTGTAACCTTAAAAACCGGTTATAGGCTTGCTTCTTTCGATATCATCAACCTGTATACCAATATACCTATAGGTGAAACTATAGACATTATCCATAATAATCTGATAATGAACTCTAAATTACCTTCCAACGCCATCGATGAGTTAATAACTTTAATACGCACCGTTCTCAGTCAGAATTATTTCTACTTTAATGATGCATTTTACTCTCAAAATGAAGGCCTAGCCATGGGTTCACCATTATCAGGTATCCTCTCTGAAATTTTCCTCAATCATTTCGAGAACAAACACCTATGGACTGATAAAAAACAAAATGATATTTTATAATAGATACGTGGATGATACTATCTGGTTGTATGATGGAAGTGACAGACAACTGAACTTACTAAAGAATTATTTAAACAATATCCACCCTAACCTCAAATTCACACTGGAAACTGAAACTAATAATAAACTAAATTTTCTCGACCTAACCTTATACAAAGAAGGAAACCAAATTTGCTATAAAATATACCGTAAACCAACCGCCACTGACCAAACCATACATTCATTTTCACACCATCCGTTAAACCAGAAAACAGCAGCCTATAATAGCCTAGTCCATCGCCTTCTAACTGTTCCTTTAAATAAATCAGATTATGATTGTGAATTAAATATCATTAAACACATAGCTATGACTAATGGTTATAATAGTACCTTGATCCATAACCTTATCAAAAAACACAATTGAAAAACGGTTAAGACTAATAAACAAAAACAAAAGTACATCTCCATAGAATACGGATCGTTTTTAAACAACACCATACACAATGAAATGGCTAAAAATGACATCAAGACTACGTATAAAGCAACCAACAAGCTTGAACGTCTGCTCAGTTCACACAGCAACCTTGAACCAGATTTGGCCAAAAAAACGGGAATTTACCAGCTTTCATGTAGTGACTGTCCGAGTTTCTATATAGGCCAAACAGGCCGCCCTTTTGTAAAAAGGTTCAAAGAACACTTACCTAAAAACAGACCGGTTTTGAACACTCCCAAATCCAATTACGCTGAACATTTAATAAGTAATTTACATGGCTACAGCGACTTCAAAACTAACATGAACATCTTACATTTATGTAAAAAAGGCCGTTACATGGATTCATGGAAGGAGTTCGCCATTTACAGAGCATCAAAAATTTAAAAACAAAATTTACTAAACGATAAAGTGTCATTCCCATCCAACATACTGTTTGACACATTGATTAAAGTGGAGAATAATAAAATAAAATTAAAAAGTAGACTTCCGTTTGCCTACCACAACATACTAAAACTCCAGTTCCCGAACCAAAGTCAAATAAAGTTCAGTAGGTGACCTACCTTCGCCCGGGCATGATGTATATAATTAGTGACATTTGTTTGTGCGTTTTTTGTGTTTTCGTGTTTTATTGTTTCGTTGAATGTGTTTTACGACGTTCTCACTAGTGAGAGAAATAGTTTTATCTAACTGTATATTTTTGTGGTGTACGAATTAGTGTGACCAGAAGATGGGGGTAAAACCCGAAACTGCAGTCGTCACATCAAACAAAATAATAAGGATTGAAAAAAGACGTATACAGGTAAATTTATACCTATTTAACATATTTTGTTATAAATATAATATTGTAAAATCATCTATCTGTGCAATAAAAGTGCAAATGATGTTGAAAATAAGGAATTATGAGGTTTTAACACACAGATAACTTATGAGGATTTACACATACTAAGCATACATACAAAAATATATAATTAAGTAATAAACTCAATTACTAAAATAGGATTTTTTCTAAAATTGTTCAAATAAATACAACTGTATTTATTTATACAGTTAATAAACCACTGTAGGGGAAGTTAAACGGAATTTACTATTATTGCTGTTAGTGTAAATAGTCGAAGTTTCTGGAAACTTAGTTATGGCAAACTTGAACTAAAACAATATGTATTGATTTTACCGGGAAACATTAACATGCAGACACTGGATGTAAACCATCGAAGAATACATGTATAGACTAATACGAGTTTTAATCAGCAAAATACTTATAAACTAAATATAACTTTCATAATTTATGTTCCAAAAATTAGTCCGAGTACAAAATAAGAAAATTAAAAGCAAAACCATGTTGAATAGTGTATGTTAATTTATATTTAATTTCCTCCTTGTTTTGTGAAATATTATATTTTAGCATTTAATATAATGGTATGATATGTGTTTAAATTACAGAATTTTCGAAATTGACAAACGATTTAGCCTAGTCAACGAATCCCCAAAAGGGGAGTCTAGAAGGAAAGTCAATAAGCGGAAAGACTAACTATGGTACATTGTTTGGGGTACCTAGTAGTATAACATACTAAATGTCCTTGACCCTAGGGGTAGCGGAAGAGGGGGGAGGGGGTTAAAGGTACCATTTTTTTTATTTTTTGCCTATATCTCAGTAGAGGTTGGTTATACAAAAAATATATACGTATACAAAATTAAAGCTGATAAAAGTCTCTACAATTTATAAACCTACAGTATTTTTGCTATCTGTAAGCGTTAATGAGATATACGCTCTCGAAAATCGGTAATTTTCGAAAAAAAAGTTTCTTTGCATTGGAATTCTTTATTATTTGTTCCCCACGCGGTCTACCCTCGTGAGCTCTCTCCAGTTCTTATCTCGTTCGTAGAAAGTAAAATTATTGTGTATTTCGCCTCAGTATATTATTATTACTATTATGTCGCTATGTTGACGGAAAAATGTTTTGTTTCTCTCTTTAGTTGAGTTAGTTTATATAACGTCATACGTCCGTAGGAAGTCGAATTATTGTGTTTTTCGCGTTTATATTTTATTATTATTATATACGGTATATTTTATTAGTAATATGTGCGGTATATTTTATTGTTATTATTATTATATCGTAATGTCGACTTAAACGTATTTTTTTTTTTGTGACGAGAACTTGTACGAAAGTGGTGGGAATATGTCCTGTGTGAGTGCAAAAGTAATAGCTTCACTGATAAATGCCATTTTACAAAGAAATGACGGGAAAAGCTCCAACCTTGTATGTTTGACATCCCTCAAAGTTCATGCCACATGCAGAAAACATTATACGTGAGCCGATACTAAAATTGAAGGATTAAAATTATATCATTCGTAACGTACTGTTCCATAAAATTGTGCACAAAACGTAAATTATGTATGTTGCCGTAAAGGCAGGTAAAATAAATTAAACATACACACAACAAAGTTAGGTTAGGCCTAGAGTGTAGAACCAACATTTTATTTTTACTGAATATATATAGTAGAACAAACCATTGAGGCCTTCCGGCAACTGCAGCGTATTAGGTTCAAAATGTCATCTGGGGCTATTGTATCTTGGGTTCTAATAGGAATGAGGTAGTTAAGAATTCCATCGCGTTATGCTCCCACCCCCATTCCTCTGGCCGTAAGATAGTGTTGTCACCGTTGTATCTGAAAGTAGCTCCGATGACTATGATGTTTGGCTGATCCCTTGGATGGTGGGAGGGATGAGATATCGGCTGCACATTCGCCACAGACTTGACGATTGTGTCGTAGCAATATTTGTTGATTGATTTTTCTTTCTTCGGGGCACCGTACCACCGGAGGAAACAATTATTGCCCTGCTCTGGAATCTGTTTATGAGTGTCTGAAAGATTGTTAAAGACTTCAGAAGCATATGCTACAAGTGCATCCTTCTTGAAAAGTTTGGCAAATGCAAGTTAGCCCTTGAGGAAGGCTGCTGTTGTAGTACCACATCCTGTGAAAGAATGGATGTGCATAATGCCTTGAGCTCCTGTAACTCAGCGGAGGAAATACTGACTGGTTGGCACCTTTCCTCAGCTCGGTTTCATAATTATGATGTATTGGTCTTTGGAGATTAGCACAATCAGAAGGACTATGAGGTCTGTGTCCTCTCCAATGATAACGACTTGTGAATCTGTTGACTTATCAATGGCTGTTTCAAAACAGGGGCCAAACAGTTTCATCACATATGCTGCAATTCTTTCGGCTCAAGTATAATGTTTTCTGCATGTGGAATGAACTTTGAGGGTGTCAAACCTACAAGGTTGGGGCTTTTTCCTTCATTTCTTTGTAAAGTGACACTTATCAGTGAAGCTATTACTTTTGCACTCATACAAGACACTTTCCCACCACTTTCGTACAAGTTCTCGTCACAAACAAAATACGTTTGAGTCGACATTACGATATAATAGTAATAACAATAAAATATACCCCACATAATACTAATAAAATATACCGGATATAATAATAATAAAATATAAAGGCAAAAAACACAATAATTCGACTTCCTACGGACGTATGACGTTATATAAACTAACTCAACTAAAGCGAAAAATAAATCATTTTTCCGTCGACATAGAGACATAATAGTAATAATAAAATAAAATAATATACTGAATCGAAATACACAATAATTTTACTTTCTACGAACGAGATAAGAACTGGAGAGAGCTCACGAGGGTAGACCGCGTGGGGAACAAATAATAAAGAATTCCAATGCAAAGAAACTTTTTTTTCGAAAATTACCGATTTTCGAGAGCGTATATCTCATTAACGCTTACAGATAGCAAAAATACTGTAGGTTTATAAATTGTAGAGACTTTTATCAGATTTAATTTTGTATACGTATATATTTTTTGTATAACCAACCTCTACTTAGATATAGGCAAAAAAAAAAAAAAAGGTACCCCTTTAACCCCCTCCCCCCCTCTTCCGCTACCCCTAGGGTCAAGGACATTTAGTATGTTATACTACTAGGTACCCCAAACAATGTACCATAGTTGGTCTTTCCGCTTATTGACTTTCCTTCTAGAATCATTCGTTGACTGGGCTAATTATTTTACATAAAGTAAAGGATATGGATCCTTACAAACAATTATCGTACTTGTTGCTCTACTGTTGCTACTATCCAGTTTCATTGCGGCTTTAACTATCTTTTTTTCAAATAATGTCAGTAAATGTTTAAATCATGTATAATATGTATTATTAACTCCTGAAAGCATCAATAAAACACTTCTACCATCTTCTAAAAATGTATAGATGGTATACATGTAGTATTTGGCTTCCACGTTGTATTTATAATAAAATACTGTTTCATTTAATCACTATATTCTTTTCAGTTTCTCGTACGAATCATTACACGTATAATATATTTACTGGGGTATAATAACGATGTATTTCTGCAATTAGTTCAAAGAATATTAATATATTTTATTGTTTATACAAGTGATAACTATAACCTTATATAATCGATGTATCATTTACTATTATTTGAATAGTTTTACTTTTAGTATCAATAAAATAAGAATTGTTAAAATGTGTTTCAATATTTTTTCTTGTGTTATTTGTAATTAAACGAGGTGATCGTGTCACTGAATTTAACTTCAGTACTTTCTGCTTGATTAATTGTTTACATCAGTTGAGTTAATGTTTTCAAATCTGTTTGTATGTAGCTACAAGTAAAATAATTAATTTAGTTAAGAACTGTTCGATTAGGGTTTATGGCTTTGTATTAGTTATGAGTGTGTTGTTAATAGAGCTAACCTAGCGGAGAAAAGTTGACCGATAAAGCAATCTTGGGCTGACAATTAAGTGGAGTAACGGAGAAGATTTAGTACTTAATATTATCGAAGAAAATCTAATATTTCAAATAAACTATACATTTTTGTCAACACAATAAATTTATAATTATTTTGTATCGTAACTTTGTTGGTTGTGTAAAAACAAAAGTATTTATTGAAAAACATATCTTCACCAACTGATTCACTTCACTGATTTATACAGATTGAATAATGATATATATTGAACACCTTTAAAAATTCATGTCCCATGAACAATATTTAAAATTGAATTACTTGCATTTTAAACCCATTTGTTGTTAACACCCTCTCATTAGTTCAATGCGGGAAATCTAAATTCACTAATCTGATACATCCGTCGTAAAACACAGGAGGTGAAATATACTGTAAAAAGAACCATCAATGCGCAGGCTTACTTGTTAGCAATAACCTACTTTAAATGTGACACAAATTATATAAAACTATAAAATGACACTAAGAAATATTAGTCAAAATTACCTTTTTTGGTAAAGTGTCGATTACTATGTTAACACTGAAAGTGTGTTACTAGTTAGCTATGAACTCTACATGAACAAATGTTTATTCAACATTTGATTTTAATTTTTTTGTAAATTTCAGTAATTCTCATCAAACTTGTGGTTACATCTTTTAGATCTATATGTAATAAAGATTTTTTTTTTATTTAACATCTATATACAAATATTTGTAAGATTTAAAACGACAAACGTTGGGCACATGCAATATATAATATATATTTATAGTTGAGTATATGCATTGTATTAATTAACAACAAATTATATAAACTGTTATGTGGGTTTTATCTTCCTAAACTGCTTGCTACCATCTACAATACTGCATGCGCTCCACGTTTTTCTTTTTAAATCGTACAAGTATTTTCATAGCTATTTAAAATCAAAAATTTGAAGGACAATCTGTATGGGGTCATTAATCTGTATGGGATTTAAAATCCGTATGGGGCTGGAAGACGTAATTGTATACTGTTTAGTTCGTTGAAAAACTAGGTAGGTATATTAAAATGTTTTTTTTTATATATATATATATATAATTATGTTATGCGTTTTTTCCTTTTGTGTGGGATAAAACGCACCCCATTTTAACTTTTAAATGGGTTTGAATCATTTTGGTAAAATTATGCCAGATGGTTGTGAGATATATGTTAAAAGTTTCAAGTCTTTGCTCATCGTTAAGTTAGTTTATAATTGATAGCAAAATGTACACCAAACAGACAGACAAACAAACAGACAAAAAAGTAAGTTAATATTGCACTGTGATATTGCCAGTTTAAGTGTCTAGCTCATGTGGAAGTCAGTTTGAAATCGAATGCAATTTAATACCAAACAGACAGACAGATAAAAATCCGAGTTAATATTATATTTTCAACCGGTTCTGAGCTATGTTTAAAGTTCTAAGTATCTAGCTTATCAAGAAGTTAGTTTAGAATCTATTGCAAAATGTGTACCTAACAGACTGACAAACAGACAAGAATTTGAGTTAATATTGCACAGTGATCCAGTTTGTTCAAAGTTTTAAGTGCCTAGCTCATGTGGAGTCAGTTTGAAATCGAATGCAATTTAGTACCAAACAGACAGATAGATAAACATCCGGGTTAATATTACATTTTCAACCGGTTCTGAGCTATGTTTAAAGTTCTAAGTATCTAGCTTATCGGGAAGTTTGTTTAAAATCGATTGCTAAATTGTTACCGAATAAAAAGACAAGAACGCGAGGTAATAACAACTCTGGAAAACTTTTTAAACCATTCCACAATCGCTCTTGTCTCGAAATAGTTTATTGTAACCTTGTTGTATTGTTTATAGTTTAATAACGTTTGACGTGCATGTATACACATATAACTATCATACACAAATTCCTTAATTAAGTATTTTCTTTGACAAAAAAAGAAATTGAATAATTGTTTTTTCTTAAGTTTTTTTACGTCTCTATTAAGTTTACTACCAAATTGTTATTTACTATATTTTACTAATTATTGTCCATTTATTATTGTGAAACTAACTGTAATTAATTAAAGTTTTACTAGTCGAAAAATGTGAATAATAATTGGTTGTGCTTAAGACCGATGTTTATTTTTATCAGTATTATTATTAGAATAGAATACAGGTCAACAAATTACACAAGTTAATATATTGTCAAAAAATATTGTATACTATTTTGAAATTGCATAATTAAAATATTATAATATAATAATTATGATATAATTATAGTTATAATATTATTATATTATAATTTAATTATATTAAGTATGCGAAAAATATTGATCATTATAATGTAAGCAGTATTTATTTAGTGACAAATGATTTTGAGTGAGGTATTAGTGTATGCACTCTACATAGAATTCTAAGAATAATTTTCTAATGTATAATCCCTTATTATTATTATAATCCCTTATAATTATTCCTTACATATTGAAATTTTAATCACATTATAATTAATTATCACTATTTTTCGCATACTTATTATAATAATATAATTATAATATTATAATAACATATTGTTATATACTAAGTATCGACTATTCCCTCTCCACGCTCTGACTTGTGTCTACGTAAAAAGTTGCATAATGTGAGATTTCAGAAACATAGTCAAGCGAAAGTGCCCAACGGGCCAATAGAAGTTATCACTTCAAAAAGTTTTAATAACTTTGAAATAATTCCTAATTTTAAATGTGTAGCATGCATACATGTTCTTACTTAATAACTTATACTAATCCATGACAGGCAGTAAATAATAGCCATATATGAAATAAGATTAATTTCAGTTATTTATCTAATCCCTTTTTTTTAGTTTATAGTTTACGTATTTTTTCTCTTGTGTTAATCTCTTGGTATGATTATAAATTGTAATGTTTTTTATCTTAAAATTATTTTGAAATAATTTTGCATTTAATTCTACATTAATGGTTGTCTTAAATAAATACAGAGAACTGGATGATCAAACATTATTCTACATGGTTTAAAAAAAAATACACAACAATATCAGTTGATTTAACGCTTGAAAAGTAGGTTATTTGTGGATACAAACCTAGTTTATGAAATTATGTTTATCAAATTGCCGAGTGTATGAAACCAGGCTTAATATTGAGTAATCAGCTCCGAGCATCACGGTAACCATTTTAACTCAATAGAACTGCGCATCTGCTATACTAGTAGGATTTAATACTGAAATAGAGATACGTAACAAGGAAATGCAATAATAGTTCCGTGTACAGTGAAACAGATAGTACAGTCCTATATCATTTCCAATGTTTTTCTCAAATTATTGGTCTCTTACAAATTATTTGGACATACATAACATAGCTTATTATCATTTGATATCATTGATCAAATGGATAAATATTGAATGATTTAGTGAATATTAGTATTGAACATATTATAACTCAAATTTTTAGTAATAATAAATTACAATTAATATAGGTGTAAAATTATTTATTTATAAATAAAATTTATTAAATTTAAAAAATAAATGTATTTATAAATAAAATGATTTATTAAATATTTATGATTATCTTTTACTACAACTTTAGATTATTGAAAGTGTTTAATTTTATTAATTAAAAATTGTATTACAATTATACTATTATAATTATAATTGAATGCCACTTTTAATTTAATCTCAAAAATAAACATTGGTGTATTAACGATTTTATAAGACAAAATGAAATAAAATTTTACAATACCAACATGGTAAAGTGCTCTACATCACTTTATTAAAACAATAATGGAAAATGTGTAAAAAATCAATATGCAAGGTGTATTTCTAAATGTTCCACCATTGGTAATGATATAATAAAAATGAATTGCTGTTCCTTTGTAAGATCAATTTGGCCATTTTTTTTAAATTTAATGTTCGTAATAGTCCGAACTAGGTTTTCAAATAAAGACAAATTTAAAAAGTTTCCCAAAAATTTTCAAATTTGCAAAAACTAAACAGCCCCTTTTGTATGGACCCAAACCTTAGCGCACAAAAACAGCTGTTTGTATAAAAGCTTAGCAACACGGTAAGTTTGTTTATATGCATTACCATAGCAACTTTAATCGGCATTTATAATCAGTTTATTATTATTCAAAACCAACAGTTTTTTTAGGTTAGATGACCAACCTAAAGCAAACAAAAACAACAATCAACGAAAAATCCTTACTGTATTTTAATTCTATTCAAACATTGATTATTACGTATTATTTTAGAAACAACTGATTTGGATAAAAACCAAACATAATTTTAGGTTAGGCCTACAATGAACCAAAATACGTTTACTGGCAACCAATTGGGTTAATTTAGAATCAGGTTTTTTACAAATTCTTCACATCTATCAGTTTTTTGGCTTAGGTAAAAGCAAACAAAAGGTTTACTGTATTATCTAAAAAGGCTTACAAACCTATAAATTTAAATTTATGTAGTCTATTTTTAAGTGGCATAAAACCATTTTGCATTTCGATTACTTAAGTCAATGTAATGAAATGGAATAACTACCCTTTAAATTAAATCAAGCAATAGCGAAACATTACAGGTCCATTAGTAAACTATAAATCTGATAGCCAACTTTAAATAGGGAACCTTTCTTTAATTTTATGAGAAATAAAAAAATATGAAGTTCAAATATTTGTAAAGGGCCGCGTTTTCCAATGTGGTAAACTTTTAAATTTCTTATTAAACACTTGTATTTTGTGATGATTTTGAGTTTTACATGTTTTTATAAGACTTTTTCTTGTTTTTTTTTTATATTACTAACCTTCTAAGAGTTATAGGGGTATTATGTTTAAAGACACATTACATCATTAAATTAGTTACAATAGCTAGTTTAGCTGCTCATTATTTGCAGTGTATAGATAAAGAGCTTTAAATAATACTGATTAACTTTACTATGATATTTACATCATTGTAGGTTAAGTATTCAAGGAAGTTATAAATTATAAGCTAAATTTAAAATTAAATTTCAAGCAATACAATTAAAGTATGTCAAAAAATAATTTGTTTGTTAAAACCCTTAAAAAATACACTTCTTAATAAATAACTATCTACAAACATATATAAGTAACTCAAAACCAAATTACTTGGTACTGATATGAATTCCTATAAGTATGGAGAATACTTTTACAAAAAACAACTGTGTTCACTAATTGTTCTAGGGTTGCTTAATATTTAAAAGTCACCTTAAAATACAATTAACATTAAAAAAAATGTATGCGGAATAGTACTGTTTGCATTATGTTCAAGCAATTATACAAACAATCATTAATAAATTGTAATTATTTACATGATTATGTTGACAAAGACAAGTAACTAATTATCTTATTTTATATTATGATACAATATGCATTTCTTAAATGGAAAAACTACGACAGTATAATTAAGATAAGAAATTTAAGTAACTTATTAAATACCATCATATCTTTGAGTAAAACGATGGAAATGGTACAGATTACTAAATATTTAAATTATTTTCACCAATATACAATATCCAGCAGAAATGTAAAAAATCCACACAATCATAAAAAAAGTGTCAGATAATAATAATTCGTTATAAAGTGCATACAGAGTAAAACATTTTACGTTAAAGTTTAATATAATACTAGTTTTCTGTTTGAAAATGATCGTATTACATTAACTTTTACGTTATTGTGTATATGATTTCTATGTATATAATAAAGATAATATGTTGATTACAAATTTAAAAAAAATGTGATATAGTATACTAGTCACCATGTGGTTATTTTTTAAACACTACCTAGTAGTAATATAGTACAAACAATAAAATGATTTTGTCTTAGAATTCAAATGTATTCTCATCGATAACATTACGCATTTAAAAGAGATAATTGGGGATTTTGTATAGATAAAATACACTTAAATACATCAAACTAAGTTTATAGCTCTCTTTATTTGTTTCTTAAAGCTATACAAGTTGGTTTGGAACAGTACACTACTAAAGTAAGTATAACATTTTCAGGAGATAGAAACAAGTTCAACTTTATGGTTTACTATGTACAACTAAAAAAAAGGAATCTCTTTTTATAATTGTTAAGAAAACTAAAACTATTTTTGCAGAAATTACGTCAAAAATGATTGTGAGCATGAGTTAATTAACACACTTGACAACATTAAAATAAATTTAATTTAATTAAAATGTATTCTTTCTTATTTGTACAATAATTATTTCCCATTATTTAATTTGATATTAGAATTTTTCACCTGTAGGCTTTGTAATATTTGGTAATCTAAAATATATGAATATTACACAAAAATGTTAGCTAAAATTTAAGAATTATTAAAGCAGCATATTTAATAAAACACTATCATTGGTAATTTTTAATTAATTAATAATACATTATAACTAATAAATTTCAAATTACATTTATTTAAAATTAATAAACTTAAACTAGTCGTGGTGAATACACGATGTAATTAATAATTTCTAAAATTGGAAATTATTTTTGTAAGTGTGTATGTAAGGTATTTTGGTGTAAATTAATATCCTTAACACTAAAAATATGTGATATAGTCATACGAAAAAAAAAACATTACTTCTATATAAAGTAATGGGTTTATGAAGTAATCATGCATGTTTCTAAAACTTAAATTAATTAATGGAATACAGAATCTCTTGTTGAGCAGACGTGTATAAAAGCTTTTGCATTGAAGGTAAATTGAATTATGTAAAACTTTTGTGACGAGAAGTAACAAATTATTCTCTATTCAATATAAATTGAATTCCATTTCTTGTATATTTTGGTAAATATTTTCATCAAATGATTTGTGTATGTTGCATTCAATAATTTTTTGTTTATTTGTATTAAAAGCAAATAAATAGTTAAAATTGATAGTTCAAATAATTACGTTAGAACTTTTCACAAACTGCCTACATATTATTTAAAAATATAAAATATGTAGTCACATGGAAAATATAAAAGTTAAATAATTAAATAATAATATAAATTTAATTAAATATATAAAACGTTTGTAAAATGCTTTTAGTTTATTTTAAATATTGGTCTTCTTAAAATACATATACCAATGGTAGATGATTTTCAGTGATGGTATAGCAATCAGTTCTTATTGTTATCTGGCTTGCAAATTTAAAACAGAGTGCCTTATATTAACAATGTTCATACTTGAAAATAGATTAACTTTAAATGTGAGATTACGTTTGTGTTTAGGAGATGAACTAAGTTAAGTCTGTTTTAACTATTTTAACTTTTTGAACTCATGTTATAAACCTGGTAAACCTAATAATTTGAGTTAGGCACGAACCTTCCATTTTTGCTATGAAAATACTATAAATGGTGCAACGGTATTGAACGGAAATTATAAATCCAAATGGGTTCAAATTTTAAGTAGAGTAACAAGGTTTATCATGAGAAGCTTTATAACAAGTTACCGACAATGAGAAGCTTGTAACCGACAAATATTACAACTAAATTTCGCTAAATAACTGATGGAAATTCTACAATAATCAAACTATAAATAACCTTACTGTTTTCCGAGTGAACCCAATTTATGTATAGGCTACGTAGCTTAATCTATAGGGACGTGGCAAATTTATTTTACATTAGTAAGGATATAACAAGTGACTAGTGTTATTCGAACTACCATAACATTAGCTATATAACATAAACAATATTTCTACTCTAATCTAAATATTTAAAAATGCCTTATTTAATGACAGTAATAAACATGTACAGTACAGGACCTACTACATTATTTACAATTATGCTACGTTATGTGTTAATATAAAAATTGTCTAAAGCATTTAATATGTTTGTTATAGGTACTCGTTTTAAAATTGTATAGTTTTACATTTAAAAAAAATTAATCTAAACAATCCTTAGCCTTAGCAGATTTATAATTTTTATTTTATTAAGTGGGAAAAGTGTTATTTAGCTCGTCTCTTTAGGCTTCCTTTGATTAAAAAAGTTCAGTTAGACCTTTTAGTTAGAAGGACTGACTGTTAAATTTGAATCTGTTTGTCCTGCTTTAAATGGGTAGTCTAAGCGAACAAATTGTGTTGTTTATATTTACTAAATTTACGCTAAACTAATTTATTTTCTAAATTCAAATTGTTACAAAATATTTCTAAAAATATGACGTTTCTATAAGACCAACTTAAAAAGTTGAAACATCTGTGAATATAAAAACCCTTTATTTAATAATTAAAATGTCTTGTTGAGAGGGATATAAACCGTGTATAGGTTATATCTAACCACTTTAAAATGGAGGACAAATAAGTTTTTCTTTATTTTGTACGGATGAAGTATAACATTTACATCAGTTGATATTTTTTTTAGTGTAAAGAATATAAATCTAAATAATCCTGTTCACGAAAGATTGTTAAAGTAACATACAGAATTAAAAATGAATCAAGCACATAAAATTGAATCAATTATTTAATAAAACAAAATAAACTAAAAGTTTGTTAGATATATAATATAATTTTAAAATTTGTGACATTTTTACTTTTTATTTCCCAGAAATTCTGCAGTTTTTATTTATGAAGTCTTGTGGAATAATGTGTAAAGTTTGGAGAAGTGGGTAGGTTATTGTTTCAAAACAATATATCATTATCATTGTTTGTAAAAAGTTATAAGTTATAAAATGAAAACCATTCAGTTGAAGTAAATAAAAACAAGTAATTTAAAATAACTTTCTTAAATTTTTTTCTTTTCAAAAACTTTTAAAATTTAGTAGAACTAAACCTATGTTAACTTGTTTTAAATTACTTCAAAACATACGACCTCCCAAACTTCCACCAAAAGGTGCCAATTTTAAATCACAAACTTCTTAACTAGGAACATCATTATTCTGAGAAATATGTTATTTTAATTTTTGGGACCATTTTGTTGCCTTAAAATTTAAGTGACAAAAACATTTACAAAAGGTAATTTATCTTGACAAAAATTTCAGAAAAATCTCAAAATTTATAATTTAAATGAGCATGTGTATCTTATTAATAAACTGTATACATTTCTTATATTTTAAATACTATTTGCAAAGACATTAGATTGGGTTTACTTGGATGGATTTGGTTTAGAAATAATTGTATTTATTTATTACCAAATAAGTTTCTTAAATAACGAATAATTACCTTTATATTTCTACTCGGTATATTTTTTCTATAGAAAATTCATAATAATAAAATTATATTATACAATCAGAGCTAATATATTCTAAAGTGTGGTTAGTATTGCTAATTTATGTGTGGGGGAAACTGCAGTTTTTTACATTAGCATAACTAAAAAAGTACATGTTTCCTTCTTGTCTTGATATATTCAAACACAGTGATTTAAAGAAACATAGCAAAATTAAAAGTTCAAATTGCATAGTAAATTGTAAAATTCACAGCCTAAATCCTACTATGTAGACATCTGAGTCATCACTACTCACAAAAAAATTATAAAATAACTAAATGACAATATAATTTGTGTTACCTGAAATCAAACTGTTACAAAAGTTAAGGAACATTTTAATATATATTTTGAATTGCTTGACAAGATACTCTTTTATAGTTTGCATTGCTTTTTAAGTTAGGGAATATTATAGTAAATTATTCTTCGATATCACTTATGGGATTTCGACGAATTACTATGCCCACATTTATATTGTAGTCTACTGTATATTGTGGAAGCACAGAACAAATTAATATGTAATAATTCTATCTAAATAGTATCTTAATAAAAACACTTATAGCAGATTATACAGTTACAGTGACTTGTTTTTGGAACTAATAAAAAATAAGAATAGACAAGAAATTATTTTTCAAAATAACTTATATAAACTATTGTTATTTACGACTAGAAATAGTGGCTGCAGTGTATATTTAGCCAATAATGCAAAATATTAAAAGTTAAATCACAACACAAAAATAAACAAAACGCATATGCTAAATATTAATACATTGCTTAATATATTGTAGAAGGAAATAGTAAAACTTTACTTAAAAATAGTTATTAGAAGCACACTGGGATATGATATATTACTAATAAAATAATGGTTACAGTAGTTTCCATATTATATTAACTTATATCGGATAACTTTTAGAAAGTGTAAAGTTTTGTGACGCTAATATGTTTCTGAAGGAAAATAAAATACAGTCTATATAACTGTTAAACAGATTATGCTAATTTAATTTTCACTTAAAGGGATTAGGTATTTATTAAGGGTATTAAGCGATTTATTTTATTTAAATTATTTGCAATTTAAAAGTGTCTCAGATGGTTGCCTATCTCCGTAAGTCCTTTTAATCCAAAGTAGAATATATTACCTAACCAACCAGAATTATAAGATATTTTAAAATTAATTCATAACTGTTAAATTTATTTACATTGGTTTTACTGGCATGTATTTTTGGTGTTTTGAATAAAGGTGATGTTTTTAAAACTTACATTTGTTAAAGTCTTAAGAAAATATGTTTTTATTTTGTCGAACTTGTTGTTTATTATAAGCATACACACAACTTAAGAACTAGTTTAATCTTTGTTTACACATTCTAAAACAGGTATTGCCAAACTAAAACTATTTAATAGTTATTGATGAATCTATGCAAATTATAGTATTATTGCTCATCATTATGGTAATATTTCTTAATTTGAATAGTTGTTTTTTCACAATTTTTATATATATTAGTTTGTTATTGCTTTAAACTGAAAATCAAAAATTACTTTCCATCAATCATGTATTTGAAAATGTTAAGTAGCAAGTTATAATTATTTTAATAAATCTTCAATTAATATCTTACTGTAATAGAATTAATATATTGCATCTAGAAACTTATATTGTAACTTCTTTATTTTAAGACAAATAATTATTCGAATTAATGTAAGATATGCAAGGGGTAAGTTATATTCATTTTGACAAACATATCATGCCATGATAATTCTTACCATATACTTTCCAAACCATAACATAAAAAAATATTAAAAGCTGATTATTAGTAATACAATGTTTAAGGAACTGGTCGTTTAAGAGATTACATATACATATTTGTATGTAAAATTGGATGTTAAATTTAATTTTGTTTCCTTAATGTTCTAGTATACTTCACACCTCTGAGGTTTTTTATTTTTAGGATATTGCTTAATAAATGTAGATAATACTTAAAATTGGGAACAATTAAAAAATATTTTTATTTTTTTAAGAAACATTGTTCTTTAAATAAAATGCGATCAAAATAACAATATATGTAAACTAGTATTTATATTATAATGAGATAAAAGTTAATCTAAAAGCGAAATCGGTTGTATACAATTTTTACTTTCTAAACGCACAAAAATGTAGGCTTAATGCCATAACAAAGTAATGAACTATTTACCGCCTAACTTATCAAACGTAGCCTAGTACATAAATGTAAAATGTGC